>JAQZBX010017855.1:23197-35274 GCA_029593785.1 Cabassous unicinctus | reverse complement strand
ATATCTGCTTGTTTTCTCTTTAGGTGGCACCAGGAACCGATCCTGGGACCTTCCGGAGTAGAAAGAGGCTACTCAATCCCTTGCGCCACCTCAGACCCTGATCTGCTGTGTCTCTTATTGTCTCTCTTCTGTGCCTGTTTTTGTTGTATCATCTTGCTGCACCAGCTCTCCAGGTGGGCCAGCACTCCTACGCGGACCAGCCCTCTGCATGGGCCAGCACTCCACACACGCCAGCTCGCCTTTCACCAGGAGGCCTCGGGAATCGAACCCTGGACCTCCCATATGGTAGACGGGAGCCCAATCGCTTGAGCCACACCCGCTTCCCAATAAATAATAGACTTTTAGGGAGCCAGATATGTAAGAAAATATTTCTTGCCATAGAATCAAAATTCTCGGAACACAAGTTACAGAGCGTTAATGTTAAAAACAAGTGATTATTGAGTTGGATGTGGCTCAAGCGATTAGCTCCCACCTACCACACGGGAGGTCCCAGTTTCAGTTCCTGGTGCCTCCTGGAGAAGACAAGCAAGACAGCGAGCTGAGGTAGCGAGATGACGCAAACAAAGAAACACAAAGAGGAAACACAATGAGAGACACAACAAAGCAGGGAGCTGAGGTGGCTCAGGCAATTGAGCGCCTCTCTCCAGCATGGGAGGTCCCAGGTTTGGTTCCTGGTGACTCCTAAAGAGAAGACAAGCAGACACAGAGAGCACACAGAGAATGGACACAGAGAGCAGACAGTGAATGCAAAACAATGAGGGGAGGGCAGTAAAGAAATAAAATAAATCTTTAAAAAAAAAGTGCTTAAATTGGTTTAGATCCTCTTGGAATATTCGTAATAATCCTATTTTGAGGCAGTCTAAAACTGGCAAGAGAAAGGAGACTTTGGTTCTGGTTCTGCCTTCAGCTTTTTACATGGCATTGGACATGTCACTTAATGCCCCTGAACTTCCACTTCCTCATCTGTAAAATGAGGCTAATCCAGGCCACAAATGTCTTATCCTCAATTGCAAAATCCATAAAGCTCTGAAAACAGATGGTTTCTCATAACTCCTTGGCTGCAAAGACCTAACCTGAACTGACATGAGGTTGTTTATTGTCTTAATCTGCTTATTATGAATATTCATACATCTCTGCTACAGGAATATAAATGTGTCTGATAACAGAGTGTCATCCCAGACCCTGTTGGGAGGACTTCATGACATAATTGGCATTATATTGCCTGCCTAAAAATCTGAAAAAGTCTGAAATCTAAAAATATGTGCCCCCAAAGGTCTCAGTAAAGGATTGCCAACCTATACTACTTGTTCTGTTGATTTTGGAGATGGTGCAAAGGCCAAATAAGGTAATAGATAAGAAAGTACTTGGCAAAATAAAGTGCTGTGCATACTTTAGCCATGGGGAACCCTGGGGATCCTAGTTTCTAGAACCTCCTCTGGTGGGGAGGCTCTCTCTGCTTGCACTAGAAGCAGTTATGTGGCATTGCCTCTTCCTCAGCTTCCAGCTTCCTTCCACCTGTCCTGCAGCTTCTTCTTCTGGCCCAAAGCCATGCTGTCTCTCTCCTTAAAGGTCTCTCTTAGAGATAGCTCCCTATTATCTAGGGTTCCTTCCTACCCAGAGTCAGTCTGGGTGCTCCTTGTTCTGCAGCTTTGCTAAACTCAGGCTGATAATGAATTACCAATGGAAATTAAGAAACATCAGATCAAATTGGAACCTAAGCCCCGGGGGTGCTTCCAAATGTTCTGTGGGCATGCTGGAGGCTTCTGTAATCTTCACTGCTTGAAGCCAATTATCTGGTACAATCTGTGCTTTGTATCTGTGCTTGAAACAGTACACATTTTTATCTTTCCCTACTTCTCTCTCTCTCTCTCTCTCTCTCTCTCTCTCTCTCTCTCTCCTCCCCCCCACCCCCCAAGCAACATATACCCTGGTCTATTCAAGTAAATTATTGTTCCTCTCTTGCCCAAACTGATCATTTGGTGGGAACAGCAAGTTCGTCACATATCTGTGGGCATGCTGACCCACATGATGCCTCCACTTAAGTATACTAAGCACGTCCTTGGAGCTTAGGGTTAACTAGGACTGGTAAACTTTCCTTTATGTGTTTTCCATAGTTAAGGTGCATTGAAACCGTCTGCACAATTTGAAGTTGAGAGTGAAAAGGGAAAGATGAGGAAGTATGAAGCTGCAAGCGCCAGGATTTCATTTTTTCTTAAAGTCAAGCTAACTGGAAAAAGCACTGAGCGTTTGGAAATGTTTCCATTTGGGGACTATCTCTAGCCACTGTGGATGCTAATATTGTCATTACGAATGACTCATTTACAGTTGTGCCTTTAAACACCAGTTAACAATATACCTTATAATAGGAATAGAGATGCACACCTTGGTGCCAACCTTAAGCCGCCCTTGGCATACAAAGACAGCTGGACTGCTCTCTACCACTAACACATGTTGTTCCAGTCTTGGGTGCGATATTAGGAATGGAATGATGTGGCTCCCCCCATAACCTGGGATAGAAAAATATGTTCTAAGAGTTAGGAATTCACTGGGTCCCAGGACACACTGAGGCTAATTAGTGCATCCATAGATCACATCTATTTCCTTGGGCTTACTGGCCCCCATGGGTCCATCCGGTCATGGATAATTTCTAACCTCTCCCTTTAAAACCACTCCCTACGCCTAAATTGGCAATTTGGCAACATGTATCAACAGTCTAAAAAGGAGCATACCCTTCAACCCAGTAATTTTGTGGCTAGGACTGTCTTGTAGGATGGTAATCACAGAAATGGACACAGACTTAAGCGCAAAGGAGTTTATGCCAGTGTTATGTATGAGAGTGAAAATGTAAACCATCTAAAATCAGACAAGTTGGGAAAATGATTAAGTAAATGTTTGCATACTCATATTATGACTTTTTAAACAGATGTTCTTGAGGAGTGGATGTAGCTCAAGTGGTTGAGCACCTGATTCCCGTGTACAAGGTCCTGGGTTCAATCCCTGGTACCTCCTGGAAAAAAAAAAAAAAAAGATATTCTAAATTTTAATGGAAAAATGCCCATGGAAATATCTGGATATAATCCCAATTATGCCAATCTGAATGATTGACTGAAGGGAATATATAAAAAGTTAACAATAAAAGGATTGGAAAGAAATAGACTAAAATGTTAACAATTATTGCTGGATAGTAGGATTACAGGTGATTTTTAAATTTTATTCTTTGTAGGTTTCTGAGTTTTGCAAATTTCTACAGTGATTACTTTTTTATTGAGAAAAAAAAAGCCACAAACATTATTTTTAAGAAAAATGGTCTAAAATACTAATAGGAAAAATTTCAGTGGTTTATAATAGGAATATTGCAAAGTTAAATGTCACTTTAAAAGGTCAAACACATTTTTAGTAACAAAAACCATGGCCAGTTGGAGTTATGTAGCCCAGAAAAACATGTTCTTAAATCTCAATCCATTCTGTGGGTGTGAACCCATTGTAAATAGGAACTTTGATAAGGATACTTTGGTTAAGGTGTGGCCCAACTGGACCAAGATGGATCTTAATCCTATTACTGAAGGTCTCATAAGGAAGGCCATAGAGAGGGAAGTCATGGAGAGCAATAGAAGCTGGAAGTCAACAGAATCCAGCAAAGACAGAACATGTGCCATGTGCATTGCCATGTGACGGAAAAGCCAAAGAAACCCAAAGATTGCCAGCTAGCTGAAAGATGCTGACGCCAGGTGGAAGCAAGCCTTCTAGCCTCTGGAACTGTGAACCAGTGCAATTCCGATTGCTAAACCAACCCTTTGTATGGCGTTTGTTTTAACAGCAGAGAAACGAAACAAAAGCTAAACAGTATAATGAAAGTATAAGGATATTCTTAACCTGTTGGTTACGAATTGAGGCCAAATTGAAAACTGAGTGGATTAAACTAGAGCCCATCAGGAGGCCTGTTGAGCATGCCCTGTGGGTCCAAAAGGAGAAGAATGTTACCTTCTTAAGAGTAAATACTCTCAATGGATTCTTCTCTGGAACAGGAAAAGAATATTTTAACAAAGAGGAAAAAACTGCAGGAGTTTCAGAAAGTCTTATGTCTAGAAAATAAAACCTAGTTGGTAGAGAAACCTGTTGCTTAGCAACCTAATGAACGCTATCATTTAACTCGGTAGGTCATCAGCATCCGCAAACACAAATTCGAGTTGGAAGTTTTCTGCCAATTATTACTATTTAATGAATCTTCAACAACCTTCCAAATCATCCTTCTTTAGAATGAAATTTTCTATGATTACTGCCTCGTTAGAAGCTAGGTTTTTGTTTTTGTTTTAAATTCTGTTAGATCATGGTTTCCCAAATTTACTTGCTTATGAATAGCATCTGAAGTACTTGTGGAATATATGGAGATTTTGATCAGTAGGTCTGGGAAGCGGCCAGAGAATCCATAATTTTAACAATGGCCCCAGGTGATTCTTATGGCCAGCAAGTTTGAGAAGCATTATTATAAACTTTCATTTCTTTTCTTGCTAGTTATAATTACATGCTATCCTTACCTGTTTGATGACTTGTTTACCGTCTGTTCTTAGACTAATCAGTAAGTTCTGTGGGAGCAGAGATGGTGTCTATTCATTCCTGAACTCCCAAGGAACTGTATGGTATCTGACGCATATGATCGGGAGCTTAGTAAATATTTGTTGAATCAATCAATCAATCACTCACTCAATCAATCAAAATTTCTTTTGTGGTATTTTACAAAAGCCCAATTTGAGTCTGGATCCTCCCCAGGATTGTAGTTAAAGCCCTGCCCCTGGAAAGCACAGTGTGAATGTTGAAAACAGTGCACTCAAGCAGGAGCTTAGAGAACTGGTGTTGACTTAAGGAACACGCATGCCAAACAGAGCATATTGCAAAAGAGGATATGCTGAATGCCAGGTGCATTAAAACATCAAATTCATAGAAAAAACAAATATCCTCTATCATCGATCTATCATCTATCTATCTATCTATCTATCTATCTATCTATCATCTATTTATCTAACATCTGTCTATGTCTAGATAATGTCTATTACTTACGAAAGCATATTACATGCTGATCTGATATAGAAAAATACTAAAACCCAAAGCTTAACTTACTAGCTCCTTTGAGTCCAATCCTGGGAGAAGTGATTGCCAAGCAGGTCGAGGTGCTTATAACTGAACAGGTTTCCAGTTTCATCTAATATTTACGCTTTCCAAAACTATATAAGCAAAGAATGTTATAGAAATCTGAGGCCTACAAACCAAACCAAAACAAAACAAAACAAAAAAACACAAAACACCTTTCTCTAGTTTTTAAGAGATTAAATTGGAGATGACTACTGAATATTAACTTGTTGGAATATGGCATTTGTGTAGGTACATAGAGCGTAAATAGGCCTACTGTAGATCTACACTAAATCCTAGCATACATAAGCCTGCAGTAGGTGTTTATAAAATGCTCGCTAAATCAATGGTCAGGACAAAATTAAATTCTGGAGAATGAAATATATGGAGTCATCTCCTTGTTCTCCAGCCTGCTTACACTACCACCTGAATTAGCCTGAGCTACACTGTCCATGAAGACCCCAACTCTGCCCTCACTTTTAGCCATAATGTCTATAGCTCCTATAACTGGATGGCTGAAATCATTGAGCTCCTTATTCTTAACTCCTAGCTCAGCCATTCTCATGCAAAACCCCTGTATTTTTGTTGGATTTATCCCCTTTTCGCTGTCAAGTAAATGCCTTGCCAAAAAATCTAGAGTCATTGCTACTTCTTGCTCACTAGGTCCAATCAAAATAATATCATCAATATAATGGACCAGAGTGATTTCTTGGGGGAGGGAGAGATGATCAAGGTCCCTGTGGACAATATTATGACATAGAACTGGAGAGTTGATATACCCCTAAGATAGGACTGTGAAGATATATTGCTGGCCTTGCCAGCTGAAAGCAAACTGTTTCTGGTGGTCCTTACTCTTGGCAACTGAGAAAAAAGCATTTGCCTGATCAATAGCTGCGTATCAGCTACCAGGGGATGTGTTGATTTGCTCAAGCATCTGGGACAGCAGCTGCGATTGGAGGAACTACCTGGTTATGTTTATGATAATCTACTGTCATCCTCCAAAATCCATCTGCTTTCTGCACAGGCTAAATAAAAGAGTTGAATGGGGATGTAGTGGGAATCACCACCCTGGAATCCTTCAAATACTTGATGTAGCACTGATCTCTGCAATCCGTCCTGGAGTCTTGTATTGCTTTTCATTTACTATTTTGCTAGGTAGGGGCAGTTCTAGTGGCGTCCACTTGGCCTTTCCTACCATAATAGCCCTCACTCCACAAGTCATGGATCCAATGTGGGGATTCTGCCAGATACTGAGTATGTCTATTACAATTATGCATTCTGGACTGGGGAAATAATGAACAAATGGGTCCGAGGACCCACTGGACCCACTGTGAGATGTACCTGAGCTAAAACTCCATCAATCACCTGACCTCCATAAGCCCCTACTCTGACTGGTGGACCACAGTGACATTTGGGTTTCCTGGAATTAATGTGATTCCTGAGCCAGTGTCTAATAATCCCCAAAACGTCTGCTCATTTCCTTTTCCCCAGTGCATAGTTACTCTGGAAAAAGGCTGTAGGTCTTCTTTTGGGAAAGCTGGGAAGCAGATTAACATTATAAATTTTTAGCAGTTTAACAGGATCCTTCCTGAAGGGTCCTGGCCTTCTCCTCATTCAAGGGGCTCTGGGTCTCTAAACTGTCTCAAATCTGGGAATTGATTAAGGGTTGTGATTTTCTGAGTCTATAATTTATTAGGGTTTTTTTTCACTAGAACTAGAACACTTCTGCTTATACAGATCAAGTAGGAATTTAATAGACTGCCCATGTATTTCACTTCTAGGTACCCCATGATCTATTAGCCAACACCAAAGCTCTATAAGACTCAGACTCTTTTGATTGCTGCTTTGAGTCTGCCTTTCAATGTGGTAGCCATGCCCACCTTGTCTTCCGTGATTAACTGCTGATACTTGGCTTTTACCAGCCCAAGAGCTGATCATCCCCATAACATTTAAGGATTATAGCTCCAATGCAGTAGTTCCTACAGTTATATCTGGCATACAGAGAAGAGCAACCACAGAGCTCTTCAGGGAAGATGGAGTTAGTCTTACAAATTTATTCTTCACAGTCCTGGTTAAAGATATGTCCTCTGGACGTTCCTGTGGTGGATGAGCAGGTCTTAAATGGTAAATCCATTCCAGCATTCCAATCTCTCTAATCTTTTGAATCCCCTCTTCTATAGTATGCTAGAGTAAACTGGGCATCTGGACCTCAGACATTCTAGGCTATCTTTTGGTTCATGTTTCAGCCAGCCACTCAAACAAATTCTTAGAGCCCTTTTTAACCCCTCAAGGTACAGCATTGAATCCAGAATTTCTGCTTAGTGGGCCCATATCAATAAATTCAGCCTAATCCAACTTTATATTCCTTCCACCATTATCTCATACCCTTAATATCTATTCCCACACATATTCCCCTGATTTCTGTTTATATAAATTGGAAATTTAATTGCAGTTCTTTTAGAGTATAGCATACTTCCTCATGGGTCACACTTTGTACTTCACTTCTGGGGCCTTGTTGTGATTTTAGTCTGCTAATAGATCTGGAACAGAAGAGAGGTGGTAGGTGTGGAAAAGGAGAAGGATTAGAAATGTCTTGCTAGCTACTGACCTCAGGGCATTCCTTTGCATTTTTGTCTGGTGAAACAGGATTAATCTCTTAAGGCAGGGGGTGGATGGCAGACTCCTCAGGGCAGGCTGGAGGTTGGGCAGTGCAGGCTGGAGTTTGGCTAGTACCAGGCTCAGGGCTGGGAGGAGGTCCAGACTCCCTGGGGCAGGCTGGAGGCTGGCTGATACAAGCTTGGCATTGTGTGGTCTCCACAGGGCAGATCATTACAAGTTTATCTGGCAAAGTCTCAGCAGAATTTATGGTATTACTGTCCCCACCAATATTATCATCATCCCATATGTCTACATCCCAATCCTCAGGGTTCCACTCCTTTCCAATCAATGCTCTGATTTTAATAGCAGACACCCTGCAAGGTTGAGATTTTAGTTTCCGTTGTAACTCTGCTATTCATAAAGTAAGACTCTAAGTGTGGTTTTCAGAGATCTCAAGTCTATGGCTGCACAAAACAAGATTTTCTTTCACAGCACACATAGAAACTTTCACATCATTCATATGGCATTTAAGTTGCAAATTTGAAGCCTTTAGCTCATCTCTTTCTTTTGTAGCTATATCCAGAGTATTTAAAATCAGCCAGCCAACATCATTGTGCCTTTCGACTCCATAAAACTCTGTTAAGGTGTTGAAAACACCGTCACCCAGATCCTTGCCTCTTATAAGCATGGAAGTAGTTGAATCCAGTGGTGACATTTTGTGTATTTCTATTGCCAACTCATGCCATCGACTGACAGTGGTCGCTTGATTATTGGAAAGGGAGTCATTAGCGCCCTTGAATCCAATCAGAGTAGAGAGTTAATTTAAAAAATCCCAGAACCAATTCAGAAATCCTATTTTTAAGATTCTGTTTCTCAAGAACCACTCCCAGTACCAAGCTGTATTAGTCAGGGTTCTCTAGGGAAACAGAACTGACAGGAGATATCTGTAAACAGTGTGAGATTTTATAAGATTCTCTCACGCAACTGTGGGGATATGGAAGTCCAAATTCTTCATGGCAGGCTGCAAACCAGGAGCTCCAATGAAGGTCCTTGAATTCCCAGGAGATGTTGGCTGTCCGAAGTAGAGCTGGGTGTTCTCACTATGAATGCTCAAATCATTTCCCTTTTTAAGTCCTTCAACTGATTGGATAAGAAGTCACTCATTGTTGAGGGCAATCTCTTTAGTTGACTGTTGATTTAATCAGCATCTACACAATCAACTCACTGATGATTAAAGTATTACAATTAGCCCAGTGCTTGCTTGTCCAACAACTGGCAGATTTCAGGACTACAATGGCAGAACTCAGTAGTTGTGACAGGATCATTTGACTCACAAAACCTAAAATATCTACCATCTGGTCCTTTACAAAACAAGTTTGTTGACTCCTGGACTAGATGTATAGGGCAAGATAATACTTATTGTAATAAAATTCTGTGTTGCATTTACCATGTGCCAGGCAGTATTCGGAGGTCTTTGTATATGTTAATTCATTTAGTCATCACTACAATCCTATGAGGAAACTGAGGCACAAAGTGGTTAAGATCACACAGGTTAAACGTACTAGCTTACTGTATGATAGGAGAGGTATGGCAAAATAACTAGGCTATCACAGAGGCTCCAAAAATAATAAGCAAAGTCATAATGTGTAAGCTCTAATAGAGCAGGAAACATATCATAGTGGAAATTATAAGAATAATGTGGTCTTGGAAATAAGGTATTACTAATAATCACATTCTGATCAGCTGCAGATTCCTTTTGTGTATGGAATATGGTGAAAAAGGAAAGTTTTTTAAGAAAATCAAAATAGAAATGACAAATTGGAAATGACCAAAAACTGCTTTCTTACAAAAGAAAGTATTTACTCTAGAATTTCTAGATTCAAATTGCAATTTCTGCTTTTTAAGGTCCTATTATTTTCATTTATTAGAAAATAATTCAAAATAATTTTGCAACTTATATTTGGAAATTATCTTCAGAACCAGTTCACTCACATGAGAAAACCAATATTTTTAATTTATGGTGTCATTGTGTAAAGGTTTTTTGTTTGTTTGTTTCTAGTCTCAAGTGGTATTATTGCTGTTACTTGCTTTTTCATCCACTTTATTCACAAGCTATGACCCTCAGGGACTTTTGGCTTCCTCCAAAAAGTAAATCCACCCCAAAGCAATTCCAACGATAAAAATTTGTCACAGCCTGGGGCCCGTGTTAAAATTATGGATTCTCTGGCTGCATTCCAGACCTAGTGAATCATAATCTCCATATATTTCACAAGTACCCCAGATGATATTTATAAACCAATTTCTTTGATGCATCTCTTCTGCAAATACTCATTGAGAGCCAGAGCTGGCTACCTGATTTGTGAGGCCCAGTGCAAAATGAAAATGCAGGAAAAAAGTGGTTAAACTGTTTTCCTTTCCCCCATAGTCTCTCTTTAGTCCTGTCATGGTATTTTTTATTTGCTATTTGTGGTAGTTTGAGGCTTTATTGGACCCTAGAAAAGATCATGTTCTTAGAGCTAATGCATTCCTGTGGGTGTGAACCTACTGTAGGTGGGACCTTTTGATTAGGTTACTTCAGCAGGACATGGCCAAGGGTAGGTCTTAATCCTCTTACTGGAATCCTTTATAAATGTGATGACTACAGGGAGAGACAGAGAGAAACCCACAGAAACACAGAGAAAAAAATAACAGGAACAGATAGAGAAAGCTACAAGAGCAAGGAACTGAAAGCAACAGAACCTGGAAGACAGGAAGCCAGAAGCCGAAGCAACAAAACCCAGAAGAGAAGCGAGAGACCAGCAAATGCCTCCAAGTACCTGTATTTGGTGAGAAAAGCATCGCCTAATGATGCCTTGATTGGATACTTTCAGGGCCTCAGAACTGGAAGCTTGCAAACTAGTAAATCCCCATTATAAAAGCCAACCCATTTCTGGTATATTGCTTTAGGCAGCTTGTAGCAAATTAAAACACTATTCCATATCCCATGGGGGCATGGGATATTGCAGGGTGAATGCAGTCCCTCACAGGCACCCAGGACCCTGTGCTATAACTCAACACGTGGCTCACACAGCAGACGCCTCCGGGTGCCAGCACCCCAGGCTCTCAGCAGGGCAGCGAGCAGCCACGGTCACTGGCTAGGAACCCATCTGGGGGAGCTGAGGCGCCATGCCCCAGCATTGTCCCATTGGAGTTTGGTTACAAAACACAAAGTCAAAGATAAAATTATCAAGAAATTCAAAAAGGTAGTGACTGCAGAGCTTCAAACCCCAAGCTCAACCGCTTCTGAGTGCTCCTGAAGCCAGGCCTGCTGAGAGCCTATTGGGTGTCGGGCCCTGAGGGTACTATGTAAAGACGAAGATGGTGCCTGTCGGTGAACCTTTCTGCCTGCCTACCAGCAGGAACAAACAGGAAATTACCCTGCAGTATAAAAGCTCTGATATGAGTGCAGATGTGGGCACAGGAAGAACCTAGTACCTTCAGACCTGGGAATGAGTGCCAAAGACAAAGAAGGCAAATATGCGAGAGGAATAAAACCCAAGGTACAGAGGAGGCCGAGGAAACGGCACTCAAAGAAACCAGCAGAGAGCATGGAGGCTTCCTGCATGAGACTGGCTGGAGAGAGGATCACCCATTTCAGGGCGGGCAGTGGTGTTGGAGGAGAAGGGGGTCAGAGATGAGTCTGTGGGGCCTTCTCTATTACATTCAGAAGTCTGACTGTTTTCTGAGGGCAACAGGAAGTCATTTGGAAAGATTTAAGTCAGAGAGTGACTAGTGTTTGTGTAAGATCACTCAAGTTGCAATGGAAAGAAGAAAAGTTCCAAATGGCAGGGCAGGAATGTTTGGTAAGGGTGGCTAGTCAGGGTCAAAGGAGAAGGAGCAGAGAGCACGTTGGGATGTGAGTGTGGGAAGCATTAGATAACTAGAGGGGCCTGCACTGGCATGAGAAAGACCTACTATACCAAAATTTGAGGGATGTTTTGAAGCAGGGTAGTATGATAGGGAATCAATAGACCTATCTGGAACCTGGCAAGAAGTCCATGTGGATATCGATACCAAGATGGCTGCTGGAAGACCCTCGAGAAATTTCTGCCATCTAGACTGAGATTCCCTCCAGAAGCCAGGAGAAGCCCTGGAAATTCTCCAGGGGCCTTATCATTGGGCCCACCCGGGGAATTGATGGGTGGGTAATCAATCAAAACAGCAAACAGCTGGGGTTCCTCCCATGCCATTAGCAAAGGGGCAGAATAATTGATGGGTTAAAAAGCAAGCAAGCGCAAAGGCTGGACTGACTCTCTCTCTCTCTCTCTCTGTCTCTCTCTGTCTCTCTCTCTCTCCCTCCTCCCCCCCCTTCTGTG
>JAQZBX010017855.1:0-23097 GCA_029593785.1 Cabassous unicinctus | reverse complement strand
AATAAATTACTGGCCTTACTAACCCAACGTGCTCTTGAAATTCATTTCTGCAGCATAGTCAAGAACCTAGACAAAATCCGGTAACAGTTTTAGATGGTGACTACTCTACAAAAGACTTCATTTCAGCAGTCATCTAGTAAATGGGGGTCAGAGCTCGCCTTGACTGTGCTTCTTTGGGAGGCCCTGACAGATCAGCAGCAGCCCCTCACCATTCAGTGTTCTAAAACTGCTGCACTGGGGAGTGGATGTGGCTCAAATGGTTGGGTGTCCGTCTGCCATATGGAGGGACCTGGGTTCGCTCCCCGGAACCTCCCGGTAAAAATAAAATATATATATATATAGAAGGCGCATGGGCTGCCAGGCTCTGTGTGCCGGTGAGCCGCCAGGCCCCGGGAGCCATGCAGCAAGATGATGACGTAAAAGGAGAGGGACAAGACGAGATGCTCCAAAAGCTCTGAAAGCTCCAAAGACCAGGAGCAGAGGTGGCGCAGATGACAGAACATCTCTCTCCTACATTGGAGGTCTCCAGGATCGAATCCTGGTGAAGACTGGAGGAGGAGGATGAGAAGAGATGAAACAGACACAGAGAATTGCCCAGTGAATGGACACACAAAAAACAGCAAAATGGGGAAGGGGGTGTTTAAAATGGATCAAGTAAATAAATAAATCTTTAAAAAAATAAAAATAAAACTGCTGCACAGCTTGGAGGCCCGAGAGTTGTTCCGGAGCCCACAGAGCAGTCAATTCCATACCCTTCCTTAGAAAAGAACTTTCTCTGTAGTGTAAGCGTAATAACCCCTAGGAAAGGTGAGCTAAGCAATTCTGGGGAAGGACTAGAGGCACAAGATGTCCGTGTTTAATCTTCAGGCCTGTGCACACAGAATAGCATCGTGGACAGGGAAAAGTTGGGTAGTGTTCGAACACATTCCATTTGTCCTACAACTTTTTGAGCACAAGGAGGATCTACCATATTTTAGAAGTTCCCAGCTAGTCTGCCAGGTGCGACAAAACTGATCAGTAATTTTGAAATGAATTTTGCTGTCATGAATTCTCAAGTATTTACTGAGCACTGTGGCAAGAGCTGGGGATGGGGTTGGGGAGAGCTGGTCAGAGAACCAGCAAGTTTGGCAGCCCCTGGGGGCTTGTTGGACGGGCTGAATCATGGGCATTTGTATGCAAAGTTTGGGAAACACTGCTCTAAAGATAACCTTCTTGACTTTAGGAAGGGTATCTTTTGAGTTGGGTAAGCCAGAAGAAACCATTGAGGGCAGAATCATACTGAACAATGTGGCATGAAATATAAGGGCTATGTGATTTCAGAGAGAAGGGCTATCAACAGCATGAATGTTCTCACCGCCTATCAGAGCATTTCATTTCATGTTGGGTTATAATTGATTGTTTCCAGGAAGCAGGTGTGGCTCAATCGATAGAGCTCTCGTTTACCATATGGGAGGCCCTGGGTTCGCTTCCCGGGGCCTCCTTGTGAGGGCAGGCCAGCCGGCCCGAGCGGCGGGGTGGGCTGATGCAGCAGGACCTCACAGCAAGGGGGAGATAAGCAGACACGGAAAGAACACACAGCGAATGGACACAGCAAACACAAGCAGCAAGGGGGCGGGGGGATAAATAAATAAATAAATAAATCTTAAAAATAAATAAATAAATAAATATTTGATTGTTTCCATGCCTTCTGTGCTGACCGCCCGTAAGTTCCATAAGGACTAGGAATATGGTATATTTACCCTCATCTCAGCACTCAGTACATAGCACGTGAAGTACATAAAGATCCGTGAAATAAATGAATGAATGAAACAACTTCCTCTTTGATAAATGTGTTCCTGGCTGATTTGTTTTACTGATTAAATTTTCAGGGGGATTGTCTTAGTAAAAAGTGTTCTTTTTACAAGCATTCATTTCTTTACTACATTCTTTCTCACAAGTATTAGGAGTCACAGAATTGCTCTTTAGTTCTCTGTGGGAGGAAAGAGGAAAGCTGTGCCTTGACCGTGCAACTGTAATCTGAGTCAAGGATATGATCAAGCCCTTCAGGAAGTGAGCCAATTAAATGTTATTTCCTCAGATGTGAGGTTAATAAACAAAATTTAGCCAAAGGATCAGAACACTTTACATTCTTACATTCCCTAAAATGGTAAATCGTTGTCCTGTGATAAAAATAAAGAAGAACCATGGGGAATTTTTCTCATTCTCCCCCATCCCGTTGTCTCATCTTCTATGCCTTATGCACGATGTGAATCAGCAGAGGAGCTTTTCTCTTTTCTTTCCCCCTTTGTTGGGTGGTAAATACCAGCTGGAGCTTTGTGAGCAATGAGTAACACACCTGGCACAGGATCAAGGTAACTGCCACCTGAAAACTTTCCATTCTGCTCTTATCCTCCAGCTTAGGAGTCTTTGGTCCAAATGGATGAATGGAGGAAGCTGCCTCTTGTGGAGTTTTCCCATAGCCTTGAATGCCTGGTTAAGCTATTGTGAACCATCAGTTTCCTCCTTGTGCCTCTTCTACACCCACATGTTTAACCTCAGAGTGGTCTCCTTGTGTCCCTCAGCACACATCCGGGCTGTCTCCCCTGGCCACAACTTGGCATGTTCTCAGGGGATGGAAACTGATTTTAATATCATATCAAACAAAATACATTTAGGACTGTCAGTGTAGCAGATACCACATTAACAGGTCCTCAACCATATCCCTCAAGCCTTACCCTGGAAGTATCTGCCTCTGATGCCCAAGTCCAGGAAGGCTCTACCTGTGCACAACGCAGGCCCGTAGTTTAGGAGAATTAACACTCCCAAGAGCGCCCATGACCAATGACTGAGAAGTACTGGTTATTGATACCACAGTTCCCCTGCCCCTGGGGCCAGATATTTCTGAATTGCATTTTCTATGCCATTTCCCAGTGGCGTTAAATTACTAACACGCCTTTGATCGGCTGCATTCCTTCCCCTGTATCCTGCACCCTGCTTCCATACCAATATTTCCTGCAACTCCCAAATAAACTGCTAGCCTTTGAATCTTTGTCTCAGGGTCAGTCTTCTGAGGAAATCCAAACCGAAATGGTCAATGGCTGCCCCCCAATTTTTTTTTTTTGCAATTTGATTGCAAAGCCAAATATAAATAATTTCTGAATGACCCATCAAATGATCAAAAATCGACAATTCATGTATAAGCCAAGACTCAAATTTGCTAAACTTAAGTTCTTAAACTCACAACATCAATATTCATCAAATTCATTTCTTCATGAGCTGAAAATGTTCTCTTGTCTGAATGACCTCTGCCGGTAAATAGTATAACAGAATGCATTTCCAATCATTTTAATGTGCTTTGAAAGTTAGGCCACAAGCCTCTGAATCATGATTCGCAGGTGTTTTCCCCAACTCCGGTTCTCCTGTATCAAGTGACCTTGGCCTTTTAATGCCTATATTCAACTAGAATGCACTGTTAGAAAACCAGAGGAAATGACTGATTTTCATTTTTAGTTTTATTTCATTGTTTTTCACTATTTCTTCTTTATTTTCCCTTTTCCCTAGATATTGATTTATTATTTTTCTTCTCTTCCCTTTTAATTCTTTTTTCTTCCCTGCTTATTTCTATACTGTCACTGTTCTTTTTATGCAACATGATACAATCACATGAAATATGCATAAGGGAGACGCTGTGTGCTGGATGGAAAACCTCACTATCTCAATTGCTGGAAATTGGCTAATGATGGCTCAAAACTCAGTTCCTCTTCAGGAATTGCCCTAGCTGAGGGAAGCTACCTTACCCAAAGTTACACCCCTCCCTGGGCACAGCCAGCATCCAATTACAGATTGATGCAGAGACACAAAGGCTCAGACCCATTGCCTTAATTTGAGACACTACGGGAGGGCCATCCCAGCTTCAAAGCTCCCTGAGGCCTCTTCTGCAATTGCACTGTGGTTCAATTTCTCCTTTTGCCTGGTCCTGCTTTCCTTACTCTTCATAAGTATTTTTCCCAAGAGCACTTCCCAATGGATCTGCACAAAAAACCTCAGAGTCTCTTTCCTAGGAACCTGACCTATGATGCTTCCTATTAAAATCAGAATATTGCATGAGAGAGAAATGTGTTCATTTTAATTTACTATCATCTGTGCACTCAACCTAGTATATATAAATGTATGGAAAATAAAGTGCATAGACTTAGTTAAACTATAGATAATGAATGTAATAGCATCTGATATATGGTAGGAGTTCAACAAATTTTTCCTAAATCTTTGATAAATGACTCCACTCTCTTACAATAAAATATGATTTGCTTTTGTCTCATCATTAAGTGTTTCAAAGAGCTTCTATGGTTGCATATTTTAACAAATATTTTCACATTTTTATTTATACCCATGCAGTCATCAAGTAGACATTCTGGGTCAATTTCTTTACCTGAACCCTCCATAAATTGTTATCTACTACATATTTCTTAAAATCAAAATCCCTAAGAATCATGAAGAAAAAGTGTTTTATAGGTAAGATTGCCCATGTTAAGCAACTGGCAGCTTATGCTATACCTACGTCTACTTATTGGCAATTGAAAAGGCAGGTGGAACGCAAACAATGTTCATTTTGTTGAAAGGTAATTCCAAAACTCGGCACACCTGAAACGGACCCATCATTGTCCCTAATGGACAATTGTTTCTTTCTCACCATCACAGTCAAGGAAACAAGATAAATATCCCGGGCTCTCCATAGGCCCTCCCATTAACCATCACATTTCTGCTCACCAAACTCCCAAATCTCTCCTATTTCATCCTTTGAGAATTTATGAAAATCTTTCCTGGTATTTTTTTCTAGGCAGTCAAATTTGGTGTGTGTGAGAGTGTGGGGGCAAGATTTGAAGAAAAGACAACGCTACCAAGAAATTAACTAAAACATAAATAAAGATAGAAAGTGAGCCAATGATAAAGCACAAATGAGAAACAAAAGGAAGGTAAAAAGGGTTGTGTTTCTGAAATGGTAGTTGCTGTGCCTCGGTTGAAAGCATGTCTGGGTGTAGCTCCCCCCCCCTTCCCCGAGGACATCACTGTCTCAGCAGCAGCCAGCCAGGAAAGGAAGAAGCAGAGCAAGAGGAGACAGACGCAAATCCCTTGGCCCAGAACCGGCATAAATCACCTCTGCACACATTCAGTAGTTAGAACGCAGTCATACGGCAATACCTAGCTGCAAGGGAGGCTGGGAAATGTAGTCTAGCTGTGTGCTCAGGGAAAAGAGGGAACTCCGTTTTGCTGACCATCTAGCAGATCCAGACACAGAGCCTCTGGGCTGAATAAGGAAGAAGAGCAAATATGAAGTTTCCCAACCCGTATTAGTGAGATCTTAAAGATGCCAGCTGGCTGACCACTCAGGCCAGTCAATGGCAGACACACATTTGATAGGAATTTGCCTTCTTCAGACATCCTCAGAGTGCCGAAAACTTAATATCTAAAATTAATTCTAATCTTTCAATAATAGTTGTATCAATACACTGAATTCACTTTGTTCTATGATAAGATAGATGGGCTTTTAGGAACTGACTAAAGAACTAAGTTGGATTTTTTTTTTTTTTTCCTCCCTTCTTCCTTCTACAGAAACAACCTCACTGTTTGGGAAGATTTCTGAGGTCATTATCTAGATGTCTCATTACATTGACACCACCACATCGTGCACTAGAATTTCATTCATGAAGACCACAGAAACGTAACCATTTTCTTGATATTTTGACAACAAATGGAATAAGCTCTTTATAAAATGACAGTTAAGAAAAAAAAAAATCACTGATCTTGATCTATTCACACACAAAAACAATAAATCTTTCATGTCAACATTCAAGCCAAAGATCAGAATTTTATTTGAAGAAGATGACAACTATGCAATTAATGGTATTCTTTTTGTACTTACTCGTTCTTCCCGATAAACGATATAGAATAATTGGTCATTCTGAAGATGGCTTCACAAGAGAAGAACTTGCAACCCTTACTGTATTTTTTAGTTCAAAATGACATTCCTGAGGGAAAACGTGATGAGGTTTATATGAGTCAAATAAAACTGTCTGCGTAGGTGGCTCTTTGTAACATAAATGGTTAACTCAGGCATGTCTACACAGAACAGCTGAATTATAAAGATTAGTCAGTGACTACCACTATGCTAGATTATCAGTGTTTACCAGCATCAGCTTATATGTATTTACATATTTTTAAGAGGTACCAGGGACTGAACCCAGGACCTCGTACATGAGAAACAGGCACTCAACCACTGAACTATATCCGCTCCCCCAGGATCAGCTTATGTTTACAAATCACTTCATAATGTTCATGAAAGTATCTTGCCTCTGTTTATTTCTAACTAGTCACATAGAGTGCATGGAAAATCTTTTTTTTTTAATTGCTGGTTACATCCCCTAAAGAAAAAACAACCAGGTAATTAATTTAGTATCGGTTTTCCTTACAGAAACATTAAGCATCAAAATCACTTCCCTTTTCACCTGAGGAGGAAAAAAGCATATAATTCTTACAAAAATACTTTAAAATATACTTTTTAAAAAAAGATTTATTTTATTTATTTATTTGTACCCCCTTGCTTTTTGTGCTTGCTGTGTCCATTTGCTGTGCGTTTTTCTGTGTCTGCTTGTCTCCCTTTGTTGCGTCATCTTGCTGTGCCAGCTCACCATGCTGCGTGGGCTGTCAGCTCACCGTGCCGCACTGCCGGCTTGCCTTCACCAGCAGGCCCTGGGAATCAAACCCGGGGCTTTCCATATGGTAAACGGGAGCCCAACCACTGGAGCCACAACCACTTCCCAAGATATACTTTATATCCACACTGTGGCTAGTTTGAATAGAAGGGAGCAAGTAGGGAGAGACAAAGGAAGAGGTGGAGGAAAGGGTGGGAGATAGAGACAGAGGCAGAAGAGTTCGTAAACAGAAAATGAGAAAGGAAAGCATGGATGAGAGATGGGGAAATAAGAAAACAAAATGCAGGAGAGAGAAAGAAAAACAGAGATAAAGGGAGACAAACAGAATGTTTGCGAGAACTGGGG
The DNA here is from genome assembly GCA_029593785.1 of Cabassous unicinctus. NCBI lineage: Eukaryota > Metazoa > Chordata > Mammalia > Cingulata > Chlamyphoridae > Cabassous > Cabassous unicinctus. The sequence continues at coordinate 16,063 of JAQZBX010017855.1, read as the reverse complement.
TAGTTAGAAATGGTCAAAGTGACGAGCAGAATCTACCTATAAGGAAGGGGTTTGTGGAGAAGGTTCTCTGTGGTATTGTAGCCGTTATGATCAGAGCATCACTAATGCTGAACGAGATCAAGTCCAAGATCAGTCTAGCTGTGGTTGGAGGTTTCCTACACTTACTCTAGATTCTATGAAAAGCCATGTCTTTCCAGTCAGAAAGACTTTTGACCCTTAAATGACTCTTACAACTAACTTCATTCTGAATTTCATAGGTTCAATTGAGATATAATTAACAGACCATAAAATTCTCTCTTTTAAAAGTATATAGTTCAAACATTTTTGGTAAATTCATAAGGTTGTGCAAGCACCAATATGTAATTCAAGAATATTTTCATCACCCCAAAAAGAAATCCTGTACCCGTTAGCAGTAACTACCCATTCCTTCTGTCTATCCCCCTACCAATCCCTGGAAACCATTAATCTAACTTTCTCTCTATAGATTTGCCTATTCTGGAAATTCCATATAAACACAATCATACAATGTGTGGTCTTTTACATCTACCTTCTTTCACTTAGCCTAATTGTTTACAAGATTCATCCACGTTGAGCATGTATTAGTACTACATTTATTTTTATGGCTGAAAAATATTCCATTGTATGAATACACTGCATTTTGTTTATCCATTCATAAGTTGATGGACATTTAGGTTGTTTCCACTTCTTGGTTATTGTGATTAATACTGTTCTGAACATTCTTGTACAAGTTTTCTTGTGTAAACATATGTTTTCAATTCTCTAGAGTATATTCCTCGGAATGGGACTGGTGGATCATATGGTAACACTATGTTTAATCTTTTGGGAAATACAAGACTGTTTTCCAAAGCAGTTGCATCATTTTACATTCCCATCAGTCTAAGGAAACCATGGCCAAACACAAGGTCCTAAAGATGCCTCCTTATGTTTTCTTCTAGTTCTGGTTCTGATATTTAGGTCTTTGATCCATTTTGAGTTGATTTTTGTATGTGGTGTGAGGTAGGGCTCCACATTCTGCTAGGGAAGTCACAGACACATGCTCAGTGGCCATCACCCAGCCTTCTCCTACCCCCAGCCTCCTTTCTACTATGCACAGATGTTTCAGTCTGTTACCATTCCACAGCTGGAGGGGATATTAGGTCTAATGAAAAGACCTGACCATAGCTTGAACCTGGAAACCAGGAACAAGCAGCCCTAGATTCTTATCAGAGCAGGAACTCTCAATGGCAGGGATCCTGGGGTGGATAAATACTCAATACTCAAACAACACAGATATATCTCTCATCTCAAACATGAAGTGGGATATGCAGAGCTGATCCTGACCTGACCAGTTGGCTTCCCCTTGAGACCGGCCATGATAAGATCTTTCTCCCAGCGTTTTTTTTTTTTTTAAGATTTATTTATTTATTTATTTACTTTTATCCATTTTTACCACCCCTCTTCCGTTTTTGCTGTTTTTGTGTTCATTCTATGGGCAATTCTCTGTGTCTGTTTCCTGCCCTCTCTTCTCATCCTTCTCTTCCTGTCTTCACCGAGATTCGATCCTGGGAAACTCCGATGTGGGAGAGAGGTGTCCTGCCACCTGCGCCACCTTAGTTTCTGGTTTTTCCGCGCGTCTCGTCTAGGCTCTCCCTTGTGTCACTCTCCCGTTATGTCATCATCTTGTCACGTGGCTCGGCAGGGCCTGGCGGTGCACCTGCTCATGGAGCCTGGTGACCAGCACACCTTCTGTATTTTTCTTTATTTTAACTGAGAGGTCCCGGGGATCGAACCCAGGTCCCTCCATATGGGAGACAGACGCCCAGCCATTTGAGCCACATCCGCCACATCTGCCAACCCCCTCCACTCTTTTGGACCCTTTGTTTTGTGTAACTAATAAAGTGGCTATTTGCTGAAAGTTTCTATTGTGCCGAAGCCTATGTTCCCACAATATGTCATATAGCAACTTGCTATAAATTTCATTCTTTTGCACATGGATATCCAGTTTTCCCAGCACCATTTGTTGAAAAGACTATTCTTCCCCAATTGAGTGAACTTGGCACCCTTGTCACAAATCAGTTGGCTGCATATGTGAGGGTTTATTTCTGAACTCTGTTTGATTCCTTTGCCTTGGCATTGGACAGTTTGGTGACTAGTTGTCTGGACATGGTTCTCTTTGAATTTATCCTTGTGGGATTTGTTGGGCTCCTTGTAAGTGCATATACATGTCTTTCACTAAGTTTGGGAAGTTTTCTGCCATTATTTCTTTGACTTCCTTCTGCCCCTTTCTCTCTTTCTTCTCCCTCTGAGACCCCCATAATGCATATATTGGTATGCTTGATGGTATCCTATAGGTCTTTTAGACTCTGTTCATTTTTTTTTTTTTACTATTAAAAAGTCTCACTGTATTGTTTTAAAAAGGGATAGGTTTTATAGTTAGAAAGATAAATAGAAGATAAGATTATATACTACATATACTTAAATATGCATAAAAATTTCTGAAGAATACAATGTTAACAATACCTTTTAGGGTGGGTTCTTTTTAAATTGATGAAGAAAGATACTACAATATATAAAGCCAGAAAAAAAGAAAAAAGCAGTTTATGGAACAAAACATATGAAAGGATCAGTTCTCTGGTTCTAAGAGTTTAATTTGCTATGAAAGTAAATATGTTACTTCTAGGATTAAGGAAATAAGGATTGATTTAGTTCCTCTTACTTTCAAAAAATTAAACATCTTTGGATTTGCCAGGTTCTCTAGTATAGCTAGACCTGCCTGAGCACTGTTTTGCTGAAGGAGGACGTAGTTAGACCATGCCCTTGGTGGTTCAAATGCATTTCTCAAAGTGTTCTTATAAGTAATTTGACATAATAACACCTGCCACCAAGTCACCACATCCTGTGGGAATCAAGGTCCCCATGTGAGACCTTGATTCACATGGGGACCAGGAATCAGGAAGCCAGGCTTGGTTTGGTTGGAAAATCTTTTTATTTTATTTTATTTTAAAGATTTATTTATTTACTTGATCCATTTTAAACCCCCACCCCTTCCCCATTTGCTGTTTTGTATCCATTCACTGGGCAATTCTCTGTGTCTGTTTCATCTCTTCTCATCCTCCTCCTCCAGTCTTCACCAGGATTCGATCCTGAAGACCTCCGATGTAGGAGAGAGGTGTTCTAGCCATCTGCGCCACCTCGGCTCCTGGTTTTCAGAGCTTTTCGGAGCATCTCGTCTTGTCTCTCTCCTTTTATGTCATCATCTTGCTGCATGGCTCCCGGGGCCTGGTGGCTTACCAGCACACAGAACCTGGCAGCCCATGCGCCTTCTATATATATATTTTTATTTTACCGGGAGGTCCCAGGGATTGAACCCAGGTCCCTCCATATGGCAGACGGACGCCCAACCATTTGAGCCACATCCGCCCCTGGGAAATGTTTTTAGTATCTTTATTTTGCAACGAGAACTGAGGCTCAGAGAACTACCTTGGGCAAGGGCACAAATGTAAGTTGGAGCAGATCTGCCCGATGGCAGGCCAGGGACTTCTGTACTCTCTTGACAGTTCACTTTGCATCCACAGGGTCTGCACACAGCCAATCCAGAGAGCTGATCCAGCAAATGGACAGCCATAGTGGTTTTTGTTGCCGCGGTTCTTATTATTGTGAGCTCACATTTCTAAAAGAGAAGCAGTAATCTGTGAATCCAAAGGGAGTGAAGTAAAAGAATGGAGAGGCCCATTACTTCTTCCTTTACATCTCCAATCCATACAAGCTGATCTATAACTCAGAATTATTGGTGTCATTGTTACTATTGACCCTTTAGTTCATTATTGATATTCTAAAGGCTCGGCAGGGATTTTATTCCCAAGTAGTTATTACAGCTCGCAAAGTATTGCCTTTAGCTACCTGCAGATTTCTACCACTCTCTGCAAGTTAGACTGTTTAAAATTGGTCTAGAAAACGGGTTGGTTAATTAATTTCTTTAAAAAAGAATTCCTTAAAAAACTCAATGAAGTCAGCTTTTTTGAAAAGGGAATGGGTTATTGTTGTTTTAGGAACTATATTGGGTAAATCTTCCTGAAATGGCATACTTATGGTCCAAACTAACTCAGCTGTCAATTTTTGAAGTTACAATCTTTAAATGAAGTTTTTACTGTTTTCAAAATTAGTTTGAAAAGTTGATAATCTGGTTTAATGCTTTTGAGTTACAAATGACTAACTTGAAGACATGTTTTTAATTTGAAAATACTTCAATTTGGTTTAGTAATGGCATAGCTTATTCCAGATTCAGTTACATTCAAATCCCTGGTGTTAATTTTTTTAAAATCTTTGTTTTTTAAGATCTGCTTAAGAGAATAAAGGTAGAATCAAGAAGACTTAAATTGAATGCTGGGCAGGGGATCAGGAGTTCAATGTTTGGGTGGTTGAGGGGTTGGATGGTGAACCATTGATAGAGAACACAACAGGGTTGGGGGGCGCAGATGAATTTCATTCTGGACATGTTAACTTTGAGTTGTCTGAGGTGTCTAATAGGCAGAAGCAGTAAAACCTAAGCTGAAGTTTGATTTAAATATAGACCGTGAATGAAGCTATGGGAGACAGGCTTAGGCTCAAACCTACACATTGAAAGCATGGATTATCCATGACTGTAATCCTATGAAGAATAGCAAAGGTGGATCATAAATTTCCTAGGAATTAAACCATTTTTAAGTTGACTTTTCTTAGAAATAAACATTTCTGAAAATTCCCTGGCAAAACACTTGGTACACTGGTGTTCTAAAAGGACACTGATCATCTCTAAGAATGTTCATCTCATTGTATTTTCTGTGTGGGAAAGGGTGATCTTGAGCCTGCAGAGAGCAAGCTGGCTCCAGACTTCCTCAAGTCCACATCTCTTTGCCTCCAATTCTTACGTGTCCAAGGACAGGAAACCAAAGACATGCCTTTGAAGGAGGGTTCTATTCACTTTTAAAATTCTCTTTTCCTTCTGCCCCTCAGCCTGAATCATTTCAACTGTCTTATCTTTGAGATCACTGATTCTTTCTTCTGCCTATGCCAATTTACTATTGAAAACCTCCAGAGAATTTTTCATTTCAGTTATTGTGGCCTTCAACCCCAGTATTTCTGTTTGGTTCCTATTGAGAATCTCAAAGAAATTCTCATATTTTTTTCATTCATTGTTTCCCTCATATCCTTTAGTTCTTTCTCTGTTTTCCTTTATGTCCTTGAGCATATTGAGGATTTTTTTTTCAAGTCTTTATCTGATATGTCTAAAGTCTGGTCTTCTTCATTGATGGTTTTGGATTTTTATCTTGTTCCTCTGGATGGCTCATCAGTTTCTGTTTCTTTGTTTGTCCTGTAAACTTTTTTTAAGGAGGTACTTGGGATTGAACCTAGGACCTCATACATGAGAAGTAGGAGCTCAACCACTGAGCTACACCTGCTGTGCTGTCTTGTAATCTTTAGTTGTTTTGTTGCACGCTGTACCTTTTAATAATTTAAAGTGTTAACTCTGGGATATGGTCCCTGAGCTGTCATTTCCTTCAGTTTGTATCCAGATAGTGATATGACGTATTTCCTTGCATACCAGGAGCTAGCTAAAGCAAACAAACCAAAGCAAAAAGCACCTTCACAGATTTTGTAAATTTGCTCTGCTTTGGCTGGTAGTTTTCTTCAGGCTTTAGCTTTCCTAGCAAGATCAGCTAGAGGTGAATGCAAAGTATGGGATCTTCTCTGTCTTACCTGATCCTGCCTGGGGCCTTTGAGCCTGCTTCTTTTGGGGGGCTTGTGCTTACTTGTGGCCTTAGGAATCCCCCTCCCCACCCCCCACATTTATAGTTTACAGGAATTCAAATATCCCCTCCATTTCCTTTGATATATACTTCCTGGGTGCTCCATTGTATGATTTAATGCAAGTATTTCTTTGTCCCAGGCCACTCTGACTTAATTGTTTTACTCTGCTTCAGCTGTCTGTAAGCTGTTTCTCTGCTTTCAGGACAAATTCTAGGAGGGCAAGACCAAGACAAGTTTCCTAGTTCAGTCTTCAGTCTTCCATTGGATAGCTGGGCACTAACATATAGGAACCCCATAACACACATAGGGGTATTATGCTCCCCCTGGAATGGGGCCAGAGATTCACAATAGGAGTGCTGGCTGGCTCCACTCTGCACCAGGGAGGGGTTCAGGAAGGGGCTGGTAAGGGCACCATAAGCTTTGCCTTTCAGGCTGCTTTCCTTGATTTGGCACTGGTCCAGTATCTGCACTGTTATATCTGATTTCCAGAGTTTTGAGGAAGATAGCTCCACTAGTTGTTGCTATTGTTCAAAGATTCTCTGGGTGGACCACACCCTGGAATGTCTTACCCCACCATCTTGATTCAATCCCTTTACCTATAGTTGGTCTATTTCAGATTGTCTATTTTTTAAATCAGTTTGGTTGTTTGTGTCTTTCTAGAAAATTGTTCATTTCATTTAGTTCATCTAATTTGTTGGTATATAATTGTTCATTGTATTCTTTTATAATCCCTTTTATTTCTGTAAGGTTGGTAGTATGTCATGGCCTTCCTTCTTGATTTTAGTAACTTAATGCCTCTCTCCTTTTTGTCAGCCTACATAAAGGTTTTTACTTTTGTTGGTCTTTTCAGAGAACCAACTTTTGGATTTGTTGATTTTCTCTACTATTCTTCTCTTCTCTATTTCATTTATTTCTGTGTAATCTTTCCTATATCTTTCTTTCTGCTTGCTTTGTATTGTTTTCATTTTTCTAGTTTCTTTAGATGGAAGCATAAGTTATTTCTTAAAGATCTTTCCTCTTTTTAAAGGTAGACATTAGAGCTATACATTTTCCTCTCAGCATTGCTTTTGCTGGATCCCTTAAGTTTTAGTATGTTATGTTGGATATTGAACTAATTCTGTAAAGTTTGTATTCTTTGTCATGTGTGGTCACCGAAGTCTCTGCTTCGTTGCTTTGGTAGTCAGCTAATGATTCTACAGATGTTCTTAAATATCTGGGAACAATAAGTCTCCCAGCCTTGGCCAAAAGGCTCTGTGTGCATGTTGGCACAGGCCTATAAACTCAACCAAAGCAGTTGACAACTCTGCATTAGCCTTCACTTCCTGCTTGTTCAGAGCCTCAAGGTCAGAGTTGAGAGCTTGGGCTCTCTTAGGTCTTTTCTGGGCATGTGCACAGCACTGAAAATATGCATGGCCTTCTAGATACCCAGGAATGTCAGAGTTATAAGCATCTCTTTGCCCACCTTTTCCTTTTAAGCTTTTAGATTAGTCTATTGTTTGTCTCCAATGCTATTTACCCTCACAGGCAGCCACAAAGTTAAACAATTGTTTCTAAATGTCATTGATAAATGCCTCAAGGGAAAAGGCTTACACAATGGGGGAGCTCCAAATCAAACAAAATAAAGACAGCTTTGCAAGTCAGGTTTTCCAGGGAAGCACCAGACCTGCCAAGTAATGACAGTTCTCTGAGAATGAGGCTTTGAAGGAGCCCCAATCCCTGTCTGCCCCTCCCGGGGCTGTTAGGCTGCTGATTTTCAACCTTAATTGTGGGTGTTGGTTTTCAAGGCTACTGCTGAGCTGGAGAGATGGTGTTGGGATAGGGAAAGTTAAAAACACCAGAAAGCTCACTGCTCTGAGATTCAGCTATTTATCTGTGTGTGTATGTCTAGGTCTCTCGTTCTCTCTCTCTTGCTCTCTCTCTCTCTATATATATATAGGGTTTTCTTTGCTTTTTTTTTTTTTTTTAAGATTTATTTATTCATTTATTTCTCTCCACCCCCCACCGTTGTTTTGCGCTCGCTGTCTGCTCTGTGTGTTCTTCTGTGTCTGCTTGTCTTTCTCTTTAGGTGGCACCAGGAACTGATTCTGGGACCTTCTGGAGTGGGAGAGAGGCTGCTTAATCTCTTGTGCCACCTCAGCTCCCTGATCTGCTGCATCACTCATTGTCTCTCTTCTGTGTCTCTATTTTTTTGCGTCATCTTTCTGCGCCATCTCTCCATGCAGGCCAGCACTCTGCGTGGGCCAGCATTCCGCTCGGGCCAGCTTTCTGCATGGGTTAGCTTGCTTTTCACGAGGAGGCCCTGGGAATTGAACCCCTGGTCTTCCTATATGGTAGACGGGAGCCCAGTCACTTGAGCCACATCCGCTTCCCTTGTTTTGTTTTTGCATGAGATTTTGGAAAGTAAATTGCACTTCAGCAGCATCTTCTCAAGAATGAAAAAAACGGGAGACATTTTCTTCCATAATCTCAACAGCATTTGTTATATGAATTGGCTCACAAGACTGTGGATATTGACATGTCTGAATTCCATAGGACAGGCTGCAAGTTGGGAACTCTGAAGAAAGTTTTGATGAATTCCCCAGAAGAAGCTGACTGGCTGAAATAAAGTAGAAATTATTCTTTCTAACTGCTGAAATTATCAGTTCTCCCTTTAAGGCCTTCAACTGATTGCCTAAACATCTCTCATTGTTGAAGTCAATCTCCTTTGTTGATTGGAGATGTAATCAGCCTTAGACACAATCAACTGACTATGATTTAAAGACATGAAATACTCTCACAGTAATAATCAGGCTTGCTTGGCCAAATAACTGGACGCCATAACCTAGCCAAGTTGACACATGAACTGTACCATAACAGTTCCTTAATATCATCTAATTTCCAAATTTCTCTAATATTTAAATTTCTTCAATTGCCCTAAAATATCTTTTTTTGCTGTTTTTATGATAACCACTCGTGGTTATGGTCCATCCATTGCATTATATTTGTTTGTTATATCTTTTTAATCTCTAATGTAGAGCACTCTTTTTACCTTTTTGTGTTTTTTTCCCAATAATGTTGACCTTTTGAAGAGAACAGCCACTTGTCTTGTAGGATGCTATTCATAAATTAAATTTTTAAGATTGTTATCTCATGGCGTCATTGAACTTGTTCCTTTAGCTTCTATATTTCCTGTAAATGTGAAGTTGGGCTGAAGTCTTGGTAAGAATTAATTTAAATATGTTTTCTAAGAACACTTCATTAGTGTTCTCTTATAATCCCTGTGTATTTCAAATGGCATCGTATTTAGGAGGCCCATAATGTCAATTTTTCCTGCTGTTGGTAATGCTAATTTTGATCATTTGACAGCCAAGAAACATCAATTACCCTGATGTTCCTCAGTTGATTTCAAATCTCATATGAGGTATTGATTGTTCTTCACTATTCCAATAACATCAAATCATGAGAAATTTTTCAGAAAGGTGTGATTTAGTGTTTAGTCACTGCTTTATTGAAAAATTCATCACATCATCGACTTTTTAAAAATATTTTTAAAAGTTTAATTTTGTTTCTTAAATTTATTATTCATTCATACACAAGATATTAAGTGCCTACTATGTACCAGGCACTTACTTATTTATTAATTAATTTTATTTATTTATTTTTAAATTAATTAATTAATTAATTATTTTAATACTTTAAAAGATGTTGAGATTACATAAGTGTTACACAAAAATTACAGGGATTCCCATGTTCCCCACCCCCCACACCTCCCACAACCTTGCACATAAACATCTTTCCTTAGTGTGGCACATCACCTGCAATGGATATACACATCCTAGGGCTTTGTCACTAAGCATGGACCATAGTTCACATCGTAGACCACACTCTCTCCCACACAGTTCTGCATGTTATATGCTGATGTAAAATGGCCAGGCACTTATTTAGGCACTGGGAAATCAACAATGAACAAGATAGACAAGATCCCTGGCCTCATGAAACTTGCATTCTAGTGAGAGAGATAGTCAATGAATAAGTGGACAATTACATTCTGAAGTGTATAGGGATATAAGGACTAGGAAGAAGATAAGACAGGAGAAAGGCACAGAATATAATGGAGGGGCTATTTTAGAATGGGGTGGTATGGGCTCTCTGATGATGTGATGTTGGTGCAAGCCATGAAGATCTGCTGGAGTAGAGTGTTTGAGACTGAGAATATAGAAAATACAAAGGGCCTCAGGCAAGGGTGTGCTTGGCAAGGATTCCCATGTGGTTGCAGAGGAATGAGCAAGGGCAGGACTGGTGAAAAATGAAGAAAGTAAGCCAGTCAGCAATCATATATATGCAGGACCTTATATGCCTTTCAGATCTTATCCTAAGCCATTAGATGGTTGTGAGCAATGGAATGACATGGTTAGTTTTACATTTTAAAGGATTGCTCTGGCTACTTTATGGAGAATAACCTGCAAGAGGTCATGTGTGGAAGCTGGGACACCCATGTGGCAGACACACCCTAAGTTGACCTTCAACGAGTCATACCCTTGTATAATACTCTCCCCTGGACTGCAGACAAAACCTGTGGCTTGTTTCTAATGAGCAGAATATGGCAACTGTGATGGGATGTCACTCTCATGATTATGTTACATTATAAAAGACTTCACCTTAGCAGACCAGAATATGGGAGATTCCCCTGCTGGCCTTGAAGAAGCAAACTGTCATGTTGTGAATTGCTTGGGGAGATGGCCATGTGTCAGGGAGCGACAGGGGACCTCTAGGACCAGAGGGCAGCTTCTGACCAACAGTCAGTAACTATCTGAGCCCTCAGTTTTATAACCACGAGGACATGAATTTTGCCAAAAATCTGAATGATCTTGGAAGTGGGTTATTCCCTGGTCCTCCAGATGAGAACTCGGCTCACCAACAATTTGATCTCAGCCTGTGAGGGAGGCCCTAGGCAGAGCAACCAGTTCTGAGCACCCATGAACTCCCAACCCATGGATATTGTGAAATAATAAATGTTTGGGGTTTCAAACCACTAAGTTTGTGGTAGTTTGTTATTCAGCAATAGAAAAACAATACAACAAATCAGGATGTGTTTGCAGTAGACCAGGCAAGAGATGACAGTGACTTGGGCATGGCTAGTAACCCTGGAGGTGGGGAGAAGTGATCTGATTTGGGATGGATTTTGAACGTGGAGTTGATAGTTTGCTGATCGCTTTTGCCAATAGCTTGGATATGGTATAAGCAAGATGGCTTTAAGAATGGCTCCATAAATAAAAATACCCAGCTTATAAAAATGAATTGATTTATATTTTACTTGTCTTATATGTCAAATCTGGTCAATTCCTGTTGACATGCTGTAGCATCTTTTCCAACTTTTCCAGGAATTTGCTTGACCCCATGTAAGCCAGGCCACTTTTGTTTGTGCTTCAAGGTTCAGCTGAAATGTTTTCCTTCTCCAAAGCCTCCCCGATGTAAAGGTAGCTGCCTGACTTTTCACTCCCCTAGCAAGCGTGTGTGCATGTGAGAGAGAGGAGAGTGGATTCTGAGATCTGAAATTTTTTATCCAATTTGAGTTGCAGATCCATTTACTTTCCTGATTTATTGCTTTTTATTCTTTAAAAGGATGAAAGTAAAGTTTAAAAAAAATTTTTTTTTGGGGGATTGATATTTTAACCACTCAAGAATGTGAAAAAGGGATAAGATGGATGCTTGGTCCCTTTTTTAAAAAAAAGGAAAGGAGTGTTCCAATATGAAAAATAGGGCAATCGTGGACTACAGTTTGTTCAAACACACCAGGGTGACCTTCCAGGCTTCAGTCCAATTGTATGATGCATTCAGAAGCCCTGTACCTACTCATAAAAATGTCTCAGATCATAGACTTTGAAAATTTTTTATGAGCTTTAACTGTCCTTAGCCCTGCAATGTAAGTCATTTTATTTTGTGATCAGATGGAGGAACTTCTATTCAACATTGAACCTAATACACCAAAGACTATAGTTTCCTTTTTCTTTTTTTAAAGATATGTTTTTATTTATTTATTTCTCCCCCTGCCCTCATTGTTTTGTGCTCACTGTCTGCTCTCTGTGTGTTCTTCTGTGGCTGGTTGTCTTCTCTTTAGGCAGCACCGGGAACCGATCCGGGGACCTTCCAGAGTGGGAGAGAGGCGCTCAATCTCTTGTGCCACCTCAGCTCCCTGGTCTGCTGTGTCTCTTATTGTCTCTCCTCTGTGTCTCTTTTTGTTGCGTCATCTTGCTGCGCCAGCTCTGTGTTGGTTGGCAGTCCTGCGTGGGCCAGCACTCCACATGGGCCAGCACTCCTGTGCAGGCCAGCTTGTTTTTCACCAGGAGGCCCTGATAATCAAACCCTGGACCTCTTATATGGTAGATGGGAGCCCAATCACTTGAGTCACATCTGCTTCCCTATAGTTTCTTTAATTCCAGAAAACACACGTATGTGCATGCATGCACACATACTTCCTTTGAGTACAGATAAGCACAAAGGATTGGAGGAGCCTCTCTGAATCAGTTCACATTTGCCTTCAAGTGTTCATTATCCCACTCATCTTATTCTGTGAGACCCCAAATCTCCAAAGAATCACAAATGCATAGTTACTGTCACTTCGGGAACTTTCTGTCAACAAGACTTATGATCCAAAATATGCAGAAATTTTTGTCTCTCCAGTTAAAAATGATGCTTGAAGCAGCCCATTACTTTGGTTAGTTATTCACAGATTGAAACCAAATTTGAAATGCCAAGCCCAGAAGAAAGCCAGACTTAAAAACAACTGAAAGGGTTTCCCTGGTCAAAATCAAGAAGTAAAGCAAATTCAAGCTCTTCAAAAGGTTCCTTAACCTAAACTTTGTTCTTAAACAAGGATGGAACACCAACTGATAATTCACTGATATGTTTTTACTAGCAGGGGTTAAAGCATTTAAGAAACACTACTAGGGAAGTGGATGTGGCTCAAGTGATTGAGCCATATAGGAGGTCCAGGGTTTGATTCCCAAGGCTTCCTGGTGAAGGCAAGCTGGCCCAAGCAGAGAGCTGTCCTGTGCGGAGTGCTGGCCCACGCGGAGTACTGGCCCATGCAGAAAGCTGGTGCAGCAAGATGATGCAATAAAAAGAGACACAGAGGAGAGAAAATAAGAGACACAGCAGACCAGGAAGCTGAGGTGGCACAAGGGATTGAGCACCTCTCTCCCACTCGTGAAGGTCCTGGAATTGGTTCCCGGTGCTATCTAAAGAGAAGACAAGTAGACACAGAAGAATGCACAGTGAATGGACACAGAGAGCAGATACTGAGCACAAAACAATGGGGGTGGGGTGGGGGTGGGATGGAATAACTAAATAAATAAATCTTTAAAAAAAAAAAGAAAGAAACACTACTAAATGGTAAATCTCAAAGTTTAACTATGGCCCAATTAACATTAAAGAAACCATAATTGCTGAAAAAGGATAAGAATTATAATATTCTTTTGGAAAACACATGGAGTCTATTCACCGAGCTCCTCACAATAGTATAGGAGAGTATATTCTGGGAGTGTGCCATACAGAGCCAGAAAGAATGCCATTTAAGATGTACACACTTGTGAAGTAAAAAGAAAAAAATCAGTAGGCAAAGAAATATTTGTTCCATGGTTACTAAAAGATATATCAGAACAACTTAGCACTTAACTACTTTCTCTTGGAGAAAGTCAAGTAATTTCGGAATTAAAAAAAAAATCTTGTAATGTAAATTAGTATCCTACCATTATTTGAGTCACTGAATTATGCTAATTCTGCACAGAAGTTTCCATGAAGGTCTTCAAACATAGAAAGGAGACATTTTAAAAAATATTTTCATGTTGGTCTTCTAGACAAGAAACCAGACCCCCATGGTGTTAATATTTGTTTGGATTTAATAACTATTAAATTGAAAAGTATTATGCTTTTAAATCGCTCAACAAACCAATTTTCTAATTAGTTAGCTTTGTTCCCGATTTAATAATTTTAAACATAAGCTATGAAGGTTTCTTTTCCTTGAATGTTCATGAGATGATTTCTTTGCAGGCTCTGTGTGTAAGAGCTAGCTTAAGTAGATTTATATTTTTGGAACCAAATGACTAAAAAACAAATCTGGGTACAAAATCTCCATGTTGAAGCCCTACATGAATTTAATAACTCTGAATCCTTAACTGGGGTCAAAGGACACAACACTTTGCTGGGTATTGGGTAGTATATTCTTTCAGCTGGTTAGCCAAGATTCCATTTTATCCAGGGAAATTCTTTGGAGGAACAAACTTCTCAATCTTCAGAGTAAAAATAGCTTTTACTTCTTTAATTATTTTATTAATTCTTCTTTGTTTTATACTCATATTGCACGCCATACTTGCCATTGTTCTAATGTAGCTGAAATACCATGACCAACTTTCCCCTCCAAATTTTAAGTCTAAAACTGAATGGAATAGTGGAAACTGTAATGGGTTTGGACTCCGAAGACTTAGGTTTGAATCTTTTACTACCTATGTGATTTCCTGCCACATTTTTTCAGCTGTAAAATGGGGATGATAATTATTCTTTTCTCCCAAGACACTGTGAAGGCTAAATGAGAATCTAGTGGCTTCAATGTAAAGTTGGTGGATTGAACACATTCCTCCTAAAACTTGACTACTATTTCATAAAAGCAATTTAAAAAGGCACAAACCCACTACAGTGGGTGGAGCAGGGAAGAAAACTACAGAAACAGAATTTTGGAGAGAACATAGTAAAGAGAGGGGAGGACATTACCAAATAGTTTAAGAAAACTTACCAGGACTAAAGGACACTACTTTCCAGATTGAGATATCCTACCAAGAGCAAAGACAATAAATGAAAACAAACTCATGCCAAGGCATTATCATCATGAAATTTCAAAATACTAAGAACAAAAGAATATCCTAAAATTTTCCAGATTGTCAAAATAGGTAATATACAAACAGTTATCAGAATAGCAGTGAATTTTCCAACAGAACTCTAGAACCTTGAAAATATTGATGGATCAATATCTTCAAAATTCTGAAAGAAAATGAGTTCCAATCTAGAATTCTATACCCAGCCAAACTATTAATGAAGGTAAAACAAGTCATTTCTGAATATTCAAAGCTTCATAAGATTATCCACCCATACAACCTTGCTCAGGAAACTACTGGAGGATGTTCTCTACCAAAATGAAGGTGTAAACCAAGAAAGAGGAATATATGAGATTCAAGAAGCCAGTGATTCAACACAGGAAGTAGGTGAAGGTAATCCCGGGTTGGATGATGGCGATCCTAGAATACTTGTTCTCTTAGGTCTAGTGCACAACTAGTCCAGATTGGAGTATACACATAGGGCACCAGTAGTAATCATTCCAAGAAAATAGTTGAATTTGATAAGATTATCTGATGCACTTGAATATTTTCACAAAAGATGTATTCTTTTGGCAGAGAGTTTAGAGATAAATTAATATCTTACATAGAAAACTGAGCAAATAAAAAATTAGATAAATATTAAATTCAGAGAAGACAAAGAGTTAATCAAGAAAATGTATTTGGCACACTAAATGGCCGTGTGAATAATATTACATAGTCAACTGAATATTAATTACACCAAAAACTATTCCTTAACTAGGATATCAGAAAAGCATTTGTATGAGTGGTAGAGGTAGGATAAGAGAGTTAATTCCTTATCTTTTACATTAGGAAGTCAATATATTATCTCTAAAAATGAAAAGTCAAGAAATAGCAGGGTTAGCCTGTTACGTAGATCTATAGCTGAAAATACTAGAACAGCTGAAATGGAACATGGCTGCCTTGGAGAGTAGAAACTGAGGATGAGGAGGGGTTGAAGCAGAGGATTGCCAATTTCCATAGTTAATTTCATTTAACTTTTTTTTCAAACAATTATTCTCTGATTATTATTAATTTATTTTTATTTATCCCCCCACCTTGCCTCTTGTGCTCGCTGTCTGCTCTCTGGTCCATTCGCTGTGCGTTTCCTCTGTGTCTGCTTGTCTCCTTTTTGTTGCGTCATCTTGCTGCACCAGCTCTCCACGGCGCTGGCTGCCAGCTCTCCGCAGGCACAGGCCAGCTTGCCTTCACAAGGAGGCCCCGGGATCCGAACCCAGGGCCTCCCATATGGTAGACGGGAGCCCAACCACTTGAGCCACATCTGCTTCCCAACTTCATTTAACTTTTAAAACCATGTACGAGGGAAGCAGGTGTGGCTCAATCGATAGAGCTCCCGTTTACCATATGGGAGGCCCCGGGTTCGCTTCCCGGGGCCTCCTTGTGAGGGCAGG
>JAQZBX010017854.1:0-35165 GCA_029593785.1 Cabassous unicinctus | reverse complement strand
ATTATTAAATGTACAAATAAAGTTAAGAGAAAAAAAAAAACAGATGACCTCTCCGGTCCTTTAAACAGGATGTAAAGCAGCAGGAAGCTGCTTTCAGAAGAAAAACAAATTATCCTTTCAAGAAATAGAGATTTCTTTCCTATGACCTTCCCTGGCTCCCCACAGGGAGTCCTGGGGCCATTTGTACTGGACTGTGGAGTCTGAAACTCCTCTCAGGTAAAAAGCAGCAATGTTTCCCAGGTTTCTAAAAGTGAGGATGCCCTCAGTTCTTTCTGGGAGCCCCCAGATCCCCTTCTAGAGATGAGCATTCAGGAGCCCCTGCTGGAGACCCCACCATACCCCGTCCCCAACTGCAACTCTTCACGGGGCTGTCAGCAGCATCCTCACTGAGCCACAAAGGGGGAATGGGATGCCCGGGGAGCAGGGAAGGAGCTGGATGCGGGGAACTCAGGAAGCAGAGCCCTGGTCTAGTTTCTGGCTTGTCTCTGTGTACAGACACCGTTCAGCAAACGCCAAGGCCGGGAAACAGCAGGGTGGGCCAGTCGGCAGCTGAAGTCCACTGCTGTCCGGAGCACCGGCTGGGACCAGGACCAGCTTGGCCTCCCTCTGATTGTCAGCCAGGCCTCGAGATGGGTCAAGCCTCTTGGACAGGTTCTCCGTGTGGCTCGGCAGAGGTGGCGGTTAAGGGGAGAAACGTCAGTGAGGAAGGTAGGAAATAAAGATACTGAGTTCTTGTGCAGCTAAGCCTTCAAGCGCCGCGCTGTGGCCCCTGCTGTGGTGCCCTCAGTGCTTGCAGGAGCTCATGCTATGTTCACCTAGGACCCCCCCCCCAGCCCACCCACTCCCTGGTCCACTCCATGCTCCCAGCTCTCAGGGACCGGCCATGGCAGGCTGCTCTCAACTTGGATGAAGAAATGAAGACACTCTGGGGCTTCCAGTCCAGTGGAAGAGGCAGATGCAGATATTGCAGTAGAGGAACTTGCCCCAAATTGGCCCCTGAGCAGGTTCCTGAGCTGCATCAGAAAGAATGAGTTGAGTGACCCAAGTGAAGGAGAGTATGGGATTCCCAACAAAGGGGGCCTGAGCAGATCCTGGAGGCAGGAGCCAGTCCAGTGAGCAGACAAGCTCCACGGAACTGAGGTCACGAGGCCAGTCTGAGCCATCGAGATGTCAGGGAGCTGGGCCTGGACCCAGGGGCAGGGAAGGCTGCTGGGGAATCTGGAACAGGCAGTGGACTTGAGCTTTAGGATGCTCGTTCTGACCCGATTGGAAGGATCAAGTCTGGCAGAAAAGGAGCCCACCTAGGAGGTGCCGAGGGTCCAGGTGAGAAGCGATGTGGGTCTGTATTAGGTATGGGTGGTGCGGATAAGGAGTAGAAGCAAATTCGAGGCACAGTCGAACCCCGGGCCTGCGTAGATCAGCAGCTGATGTCTGAAAAAGACATATCAGGGGCCCTGGCCGGCTCTTGGCACAAACAAGCACAGGGATGGTGGCACCACCGACAAGACAGGGAATGCAAGCACCTGGGGGCCACAGGTGGGGGCCCGGGAGCCATGGATGTGGAGATGTCGAGCTGGCAGCTGTGTTGTCCATCTGTAGCTCCTTTCTGCCACCACCCTGCAGGCACCGTGGCTGACTTACTCACCTGGAACATAACCAGGCTCAGTCCGTGCGGCACGAATGAATGCTGTGAGGTCAAAGGCAAATCACTGCAAACCCGAGACCCAAAGATGGAAAGGGCGGAGGGAGTATAGTAACATTTTTGAGGGGCAAGAATGTACCCGATGACATAATTTCCCTTATTTAATCCTTTTCCAGACTGAAAAGTGGCCTCATTTTCATTTTTCAGAAGAAGAAACTGAGGTTCAGAGAAGCACCGAAAGTTATACTTTCCCGCAGTTTCTGCTATGGGTTGAATTGTGTTCCCCCAAGAGATATGCTCAAGTCCTAAGCCCTGGTGGTGTGAATGTGAATGTGTTTGTAAATATTAGTTAAGATACGGCCAAACCGGTTTAGGGTGGGTCTTAATCCCGTATGACCATTGTCCTTATATGCAGAGGAAATTAGGACACAGTAGCAAGAGAGACAGAGAGACAGCCATGTGACGGAGGCATAAGTTAAGTTTCACCACAAGCCAAGGAACACTGTGGCTTGTCGTCCACCCATCAGAAACCAGGGGAGGCCATTTAAGAGGAAGCCCTGCCGACAGCTTGATTTCAGGTTCTAACCTCCAGGGGGGTGAGACAAAGTGCTGTTGCATCTGCCAACTCGTCTGTGGTACCTTGCTACAGCTGCCCTGGCAGGTTAAGAAAGCTTCTGAGGGGCAGTCCTGCACTTCAAATCCCACACTTCTTGAGAAGCAGAGGCTCAGAGCTCCAGCAGAGCTCAGCCGAGCCTGGTTCAGAGTGGCCTCCCCACTGGCAGTGAGGCTTTGGGGGAATTCATCTAACACCTGGGCAGCTCCCTCTTCTATAAATGCAAAGGACATAGGAAAGATCTCCTGGAGGGGTCAGCGGATTGAGCGAGACATAGCAGGCACCAGGAAGAGCCGCCTGACGTGGCTCCAAGCTCCTCTCCCCTCAGCAGAAAGGCGGCCTATGGCTATGTCTTGTTTTTCTTCTAGGACAAGGTCATTTCATCCACTGTCAAGAAATCAGCCACATAATGGTGTTTTGTCTTCTTCCTTGAGAAGCGTCTCTGACGCGTTGGTGAGGAGAGAGCTAGGACCTGCTCCGCCATGCTGCTTGAGCATGAATTCATTCTTCACAGCCTTTGGTCATGGACCGGCTCTCGTGGCATACACGTATTCCAGAAAGGAAAGCCGGAACCTGTCTCCATACACACACATGCACACACACATGTAACACATGCATGCGTACATACATGCACACGCACTCTCTTTGCCTTTGAATCAATCTCACTTTGCCTGTGAATTCTTAGACCAGGCTCGGCATCCCCAGCATCCCTGAGCATTTGTTAGAAATGCGAATCCTCGGGCCCCACACGGACCTGCTGGATCAGAAGTCCCGGGCTGGGCCAGCCACCTGAGAGTGAGCCTGCCAGGGCACACCACTGTGCACCCAAATCTGAGACCCATCGCCTTGGATAAAGGAGAAAGAGGAGCCCCAGCCTGCAACTCAGCCTGGGGCCAACCCCCACCCCACTGCCTCCCTAGATCCCACCTCAGCACCTGACACTCTTCCCTCCACCTCCCACTCCCGCTCCTGACCATAAGGGACACCTGTAACCTTGAAATTAGGCCTGAGCAGCAGGCCGCCCAGTTCAACCCTGGGCAAGTATTCTCCAGCCCCAAACTAAAGATCTCACAAAACACACCCCACATCATCGTTGTTTCCAAACCATCCCATTCTTCAGATGCACAAACAAGCTCAGAGATGGTGGCACCACCGACCAAGGCAGGGAACGCAAGCACCTGGGGCCACTCTAAGAAACACTGTACCACAAACCTACAGCTTCACTAATTAAAAAAAAAAAGAAGGAAGAGACGGGAGAGGAGGGAGGGGCGGGAGGGGAGGGCCACTTTCTAGCAGTGATCAGCATTGCAAATGCCACCAGAGGCCAGGCTGCCAACCCAAATGGGCCAAGTGGCCTGGTCTGGGGCGGGGTAGGGAGTGGTGATGCCTTGAGGACCTGACACTTTAAAAGAAGCAGCTAACCACTCGCTGTCCCTGATGACTGTGGCCTTTCAGGGATGTGAATCTAGCGTGGCCTGATCTACCAATGTTTTGCAAAAAGCCAGAAATCCAGATGTTTGCGTGGGGTCCTGTATGGCGTGTCAGCCCAGTTGTTTACCCAATGCCGTGGGGGCCACACGTCTGTCCAGGCTGACAGTTGGTGGCCCCCACCTCACAGAAATGCAGGGTGATTCAGGGAGTCGTCAACGCCATCGAAGCCTGTGCCGACCGCCTTGTCATCCTGGATGATGCCTTTTGATTAATGGAGCTTTGAATCTCCACCAAAGAACACCTCTAGAGGGCGCTGGCGAACAGTTTCCTTTTTAAAAGCCTGGCATTCTCCAAACTGGGAGGAAAACCCCACTGTAGGAAAGAGGAGACTTCTGCTTCACACTTGTCCCTGGTTTTGACTGTCTCCTCCAAGGTCCCTCCTTGAGTCAACAGTGACATCCACTGGCTGAAAATCAGATGCCACGTCCTGTCCACCCAAGGAGAGAAAGCTGCCTGCAGATTAGCACAGCGCTTCGGTCCAGGCCGGGCATTCTCATTAGTCTGGGGCACCAACAGGCACGACGGGGATGCATCCAAGAGAAAGCAGATCTTGGGGGAACACGGATGGTCAAAGAACAGTAAAGAGACGCGGTGTCCAGGAGACGGCAAGCTGCTCTGGGCTCCAGAACCACGGAGGTCTCCACGCTGTGCTCAGAATCAGCGCCAGATGCCAGGGCCTGTGGTCCTGGGCTGCTCGGCCTGGAAGCCCCGGCCGCACTGGCTACAAGCTCTGGAAACATGGATGGTCCGAATTGTGTTCTACTTTGAGTGTAAACTCCACCCTGGACTTTGAAGACCCATTTTACAAGAATGTAAAATATCTCATTCATAGTTTATATTTATGACATGCTGAAATAATACTGTTTTGCATATGTTGGGTTAAATCAAATATATTACTAAAATTAATTGGACATTTCTGCTTTTTACCTTTTTTTAAATCTGGCTACTAGGAAATTTTAAATTACATCTATGGCTGGCATGCTACTTCAGTGAGCATGCAGTTATGTATCACCTAGCCCAGCCCTTCTCAACCTGCCTGCACTTTAGACTGTCCTGAGGAGATTTTAAAATATACAGGTGGGGTGGGAGGCGGCTCACCCTCCACGGATTCTGGCTCAGTTGGCAGAGAGGATGTCATTGGCAGAGGCACTGTGAACTGTACTTTTTTCTCTATAGTTTTTACATCTAAGCTGTCCTTCATTGCCTGCACCCTGAACTTATTGACTTCTAGACCCCCTCAAGTGCCACTTCCATCTTGTACGTCCCCACTCGCATGTATCTAATGCCTTGATCCACTTAACAGACACCAGGCACCTACCCCATGGATATGGGATGAAGAAGACACATTTTTGTCCTCACAGAGCTTCTCTTTGGAGGTGGAACGGGAGAAATAATCAATCAAGAAAATTATCAGCAGGGAACTAAAATAGGGTGGCATGGCAAAGAGAGCCCAGATGGCCGCTTTGGGTTAGGTGGCCATGGAAAGCCTCTCCGAGACAGCTTAGCTAAGGTCGGCGGGAGGCAGTGGCAGGGAACTCCTGGGGAAGAACGTCCAGGCAGAGGAACCAGACGACACAGAGCAGTGACTACAGGGCCATGGGACGTTGGAGGGACCAAAGGACAGACGTGGTGGCTGAAGCAAGGCAAGCTTATCCAGGGCCAGGCACGGGTGGGTGAGAGAGAAGGGAGTCGAGGTGTTTGCAAGGAAGATTTATTAGGGACAATTCAAGGATTGTGTGCCTTCACCAAGATCAAGGGGAGTGGGGTGGGCAGGGGGATTAGTGTGTGCAAAGATTCTGTGGCAGCAAGAGCAATGTCAGAAGAACTGGAGAAGGGGAGCAGATGTAGCTTAAGTAGTTGAGCACCTGCTTCCCATGTACTAGGTCCTGGGTTCAATTGCCGGTACCTCCTAAAAACAAAATGAACAAACAAACAAACAAAAAACCAACTCTCATTGGGGAGCAGATGTAGCTCAGTGGTTGAGCGCCTGCCTGCCATGTACGAGGTCACAGTTCAATCCCCAGTACCTCCTAAAAAATAAAAAAAAAAGAACTGGAGGAAGGCCCACATGCCCAGGACACAACCAGCAAAGGATCCTGGGCATAAGCCGAAGACACAGTCGAAGCCGGCTGAGATTGGGCCTTGACATGCCCAGCAGGAGTGCAGACATTGCCCTGAGTGAAACGGAAGGCCTCGGGAGGATTTTCAGAAGTGGGTGCACTCATGGTTTTGGAAATCAGAGGTTAGACATACTCTTTATGTGCTTGACTATGCATGGAAGATCTCTGGGGGGACATACAAGAAATTGGTAATAGTGAGAAAAAATCATACTTTTCCCTGTATACTGTATGCATATACTACCTTTTCTAGAGCTAGAAATATTTTTAAGTGTAAAAACTAAGTGGTAGAGGGAGATTTATCTGGGCCTTGGCGCTCACAGTTCTCTCTGGCTGGAGTGCTCTTTTGGCATGGTCCAGGCCTTCAAATCATTAGGGTTTTGCTCAAATGTTAGATCATCAGAGACCTTTTCTTGCACACTCTAAGACAACTCTGCTGTCACAATCTAGCCACAGCCTTATTTCTTCATAACACTTCAAATTACACTATTGTTTACAAAATTACAGGTAGCCACACAAAGTTGATCTCTATTCACAGATTCCATATTTCAAATTTAACCTATTTGTGAAAATGCATTTGCAATCGCCAAATCAGTACTCGCTATGCTTTCCAGGTCATTCGGTGACGTGCACAGAGCAGAGAAAAAGTTGCATTGCCTGAAGGGCATGCTTCCCACTGAGGTCAAAGATGGCAACCCTCTGCCGTCTTGTAGCGGCTCTTCTATTACACACAAGTGTCCTTTTTGTGGTATGCATAGTAACACAGTTTCTGCATTTTTGTGCTTTCTGCTGATGATTTTGCTGTATAAAATGCCCCTCAAGCACAGGGCCTATGAGAGTTTGAAGCTGAATGGGCCCTAGAAAGTCATATCCTTAGAGTTAATCCATTCCTGTAGGTGTGACCTATTGCGGGTGGGACCTTTTTAGTGGGTTACCTCAGTAAGGTGTGGCCCAGGGTGGGTCTTAATCCTCTTCCTGGAGTCCTTTATAAACAGAATGAATATGGAGAGAGAGACAGAGTAAGCCAGAAGGAAGAAGCTGAAACAACAAAACCGGGAGAGAAAGGAGAGCCCAACGGACGCCACCATGTGCCTTGCCATATGACAGAGGAGCCAAGGATCGCCAGCAGCCAGCCTTTGGAGAGAAAGCATTGAAGATGCCTTGATTTGGGCATTTTCACAGCCTCAGAACTCTTGCAAGTAAATAAATTCCTATTGTAAAAGTCAACCCATTTCTGGTATATTGCATTTCAGCAGCCTAGTAAACTACAGTGCCCAAGCATTGGCTAGTGTTGCTAACTGAAAGAACACTGTAATGTGTGCTATGGAGAAAATACATGTGTTAAATAAGATTCATTCAAGCATGAGCTCTAGCGTTGGCCATGCATTCGATGTTAATGAATCAACAATATAAATTAAATAAGACACTAACACAGAAACATACATAAGACAAGGTCGTGTATTGATCAGTGGACTAAAATGTTGTGACCAGTGGCTTGCAGAAAACTGACCCTGTATTTCCCTTAGGAGTAATGGTTTGATATTTGCTAATTCAGTGCTCATGTTGACTTTCCAGAACATAACTACCATGAATAATGAGAATTGATTGCCTATATACACAAATTCATGAACAGGGAATTTACCTGTCCTGTTCATCAATATGTGTCCAGTATCTAATTTATAATATCTGGGACACAGTAAACATTCAGCAGATATTTGCTGAGTGGATGAAAAAAACATTATTTGGCTACAATGTGGAGAAAAATACGTAAGGATCAGAGTAGATGGAGGGAGATGTAGTTTGAAGATTATTGCAACAGTCCAGGTGAGAAATGATGTTAGCTTGGAATAGGATAGTGATTTAGAAAGGAAGGAAAGATGGATGGATTCAAGATACATTTAGGGATGAGATAAGGGGACATGATGATAAACAGGGAGTAGGGAGGGAAGGGGGCATATCAAAGATAACTCTTAGGATGGATGGCGGTGATATTCATCGAGCTAGAGAACAGGGAAACAATAGATGACCAACTCTAAGGAGGAAGATGTTATATTAGATTTTTTAATAGATGAAAAGATAGAGTTTATGTTTATTTTTGTATATTTTGCAAAAATACGTAAATTTTGATAGTGTTACAGGTGAAAGTCAGTTTGATTGGTTCAGAAATAATTTGACATGCTAAAGTAGGAATTTAGGCACATTGCATAATTGCCAGCAACCTAATCACTTGCAAATGGGATAATATTTTAACATCCTAGATAGTAACAATTAAAATCCTACCTAGTGTATGCATATAAAAATTCAAAATAACTTATGATTATGATGATCAATAAATAAATTCTTGTTAAATTTAAATAAAACATTCAGAGTTTCCTTTCATAGAACTTTTTTTGCTGACAATATCCATTTATTTTGTTTCCTTATTGTCATACTATATTTTTATCATATCAAACTTGTTCAATCAAGATCATATAATAAATCATTCATCAAGAAATAATAAACCATGGGTTCATTCTTAAGGTTGTCTTGTATACTGTTTGCAGGGAAAACACATGTGTAAACTTTTGTGATTTAGAGTGAATAGAAAACAAAACAATAAAAAAAAATAGAAAAAAAATTAAGTGAATAGAAAAGCATTTATATGTGTATACCAATAGTTTTTTAAAAAAGTGAGAAGAAATGAATACTAGAATGTATATCAAAATTATTAAGTTTAAATTTTCTGGTGGCTTCATTAATATTATAATTTTATTTAGATCAATTGTGACTTTTTTTCAATGTCCTTGATAGATATTTAAAAAGCATAAATCCATCCAAAGAGTACAATCAAAGGTTTCCAGTGCAATCACATGTACATGCATTCATCACCCCAGTCACTCCCAGAGCACTTTCATCATTCCAATAACAATAATAAACAAAAAACAAACTCGTCACCTCTCAATCTCTCTATGCCTCACCTGCCATACATAGCTGCTATTCTTTTTCCTTCTCTCTAGTGTATTTGTATTTATATTTTGTAAAAACAAACTTACATATGCAATATCATTCATATTCGTGTTTTACATGAGGTTTCACTATCTTGTACAGTCCCATGTTACAGTTTTTAGCTTTCCTTCTAGTAATATACATGATCTCAGACTTTCCTTTTCAACCACTGTCATACCCATTCAATAGCACTGCTAGTTACAAACACCATAATATGCTTGAACCATTTCTATTAATTTCCAAAGATTTACAAACAACCTTTGTAACAATTATGCACAGATTAACCCTCACCTTTCCATTCTCTACCCTGCTTCTATTTTCTGGTGACCTATATTCTAATTATTTACTCCATGAGTTTACACAGTATATTTAGTTCATGATAGAGCAATCCTACAGTATTTGTCCTTTTCTGTCTGGCTTGCTTCACTCAATCTAATGTCCTCTAGGTTCATCCATGCTGCCATATGCTTCACCACTTCATTTCTTCTTACCACTACATAATATTCCATCATATGACTACACCACAGTTTGATTATCCATTCATCAGTTGATGGACACCTGTGTTGTTTACAACTTTTGGCAATCGTGGATAACGCAGCTATGAACATCGGTGTGCAGATATCTGTTCGTGTCTCTGCTCTCAGTTCTTCTGGGTATATACCTAGTAATGGTATTGCTGGGTCACAGGGCAAGTCTACATTTAACTTCCTTAGGAACTGCCAAACAGTCCTTCACAGTGGCTGTACCATTCTACATTCCCACCAACAGTGAATAAGCGTTCCTCTCTCTCCACATCCTCTCCAACATTTGCAATTTTCTGACTTTTTAAAGGTGGCTAGTCTAATAGGTGTGAAATGATATCTCATTGTAGTTTTCATTTGCATTTCCCTAATCACTGGTGATACTGAACATTTTTTCATGTGTTTCTTCACCAATTTTATTTCTTCTTTGGACAATTGTCTTATCAAGTCTTTTGCCCATTTTTTAATTGGGTAGTTTGTCTTTTTATTGTTGAGTTGTTTGATCTCTTTGTATATCATAGATATTAAAGCCTTATTGGATATGTGATTGCCAAGTATTTTCTCCCATTGAGTTGGCTGCTTTTTCACCCTTTAGACAAAGTCCTTTGAGATGCAGAAGAGTTTAATTTTGAGGAGGTCTCACTTATCTATTTTTTCTTTTGTCGCTCATGCTTTAGGTGTAAGGTTTAAGAAACTACCACCTACCACAGGATATTGAAGACATTTTCCTACATTTTCTTCTAGAAGTTTTATTTTTGTCACTTTTATATTTAGGTCCTTGATCCATTTTGAGTTAATTTTTGTATAAGGTGTGAGATAGGAGTCTTCTTTCTTTCTTTTGGATATGGCTACCCAGTTCTCCCAGCACCATTTGTTGAATAGACTGTTCTGACCCAGCTGAGAGAGCTTGACAGCCTTGTCAAAAATCACTTGACTCTCTTGCTGGCAGTTGTAGACTCTCTCGGACCATAGACTCATTATGATTCTAGCAATGGAAGAAACTATAACATTCATGTGGAGGCAGTGGCCACTAGAGGTTCTGAGGGCAGGGAGAGGGAAATACAGGCAAAATATGAGGGCATTTTGGGGACTTGAGAATTTTCCTGAATGATATTACAATGACAGATACGGGCCATTACATATCTTGCCATAACCTACAAAATTGTGTGGAAGAGAGTTTAAACTACAATGTAAACTATAATCCATGCTTAGTGGCAATGCTCTAAAATTTTTTCATCAATTGTAATGAATGTACCACACAAAGGAAAGATATTGTTAATGTGGGAAAATGTGGGAGGTGTAGGAAGCGGGGCATATGGGAATTCCCTATATTTTTATGTAACATTTATGTAATCTAAATACCTTTTCTTAAAAATATATATGTATATTTTTTTTTTAATCACTTGACTGTAGATGTGAGAGTCTATTTCTCAGTTCTTAATTTGGTTCCATTGGTCAGTGAGTCTATCTTTATGCCAGTAACATGCTGTTTTTACCACAGTAGCAAAGTAATATGCTTTAAAGTTCAGAAGTGAGAGTTCTCCAACTTCATTCTTTTTTAAGATCTTTTTGGCTATTCAGGACCCATTACCTTTCCAAATAAATTTGATAATTGGTTTTTCCACCTCTGCAAAAAAGGCTGTTGGGATTTTTATTGGGATTGCATTGAATCTGTAAATCAGTTTGGGTAGAATTGACATCTTAATGATATTTAGTCTCCCAATCCATAAATGGAAAGGTCCTTTCATTTATTTAAGTCTTCTTCAGTTTCTTTTAGCAATGTTTTGTAGTTTTCTGAACACAGGCCCTTTATGTTAAGCTTATTCCTAAATATTTGATTGTTTTAGTTGTTTTTGTAAAAGGAATATTTTTCTAAATTCCTCCTCAGATTGCACATCAGTAGTGTATA
The DNA here is from genome assembly GCA_029593785.1 of Cabassous unicinctus. Taxonomy (NCBI): domain Eukaryota; kingdom Metazoa; phylum Chordata; class Mammalia; order Cingulata; family Chlamyphoridae; genus Cabassous; species Cabassous unicinctus. Next base: position 23,887 of record JAQZBX010017854.1, on the reverse strand, counting down.
GAAAGACTATTGATTTTTGCATATTAATCTTGTTTCCCACCACTTTGCTGAACTCATCTATTAGTTCTACTAAGTTTGTTGTGGATTTTTCAGGAAATTCTAGATATAGGATCATATCATCAGTGAATATAGAAAGATTTACTTCTTCCTTTCCTGTTTGGGTACCTTTTATTTCTTTATCTTGCCTAATTTCTCTAGCTAGAACCTCTAGCACAATATAGAATAACAATGGTGACAGTGGGCGTCCTAGTCTTATTCCTGATCTCAGCAGGAAAGCTTTCAGTCTTTCACCATTGAGTGCTATGCTAGCTGTTGGTTTTACATGTATGCATTTCACCATGTTGAGAAAGTTTCCTTCTATTCCAATCTTTTGGAGTGTGTTTATCAAGAAAGTTTGCTGTATTTTGTCAAATGCCTTTTCTGCATCAATCGAGAGAATCATGTGATTTTTCTTCTTCAATTTATCAATATGGTTTATTACACAAATTGATTTTCTTGTGTTGGACCACCCTTACATACCTGGGATAAAACCCACTTGATTGTGTTGTATAATTCTTTTAATGTGCTTTTGGATTTGGTTTGCAAGTATTTTGTTGAGGATTTTTTTCATCTATATTCATTAGAGATATTGGTCTGTTATTTTCTTTTTTGGTAGTATCTTTATTGGGTTTTGGTTTTAGGGTGATGTAGGCTTCAGAGAATAAGTTTGGTAGCATTCTTTCCTGTTCATTTTTTTGGAAGAGCTTGAGCAAGATTGATGTTAGATTGTCTTTGAATAATTGGTAAAATTCACCTGTGAAGCCATCTGGTCCAGGGCTTTTCATCTTTGAGAGGTTTTTGATGACTGTTCAATCTCTTCACTTGTGATTGGTTTGTTGAGGTCTTCTATTTCTTCTAGGGTCAGTGTAGATGGTTTGTGTGTTATTAGGAATTTGTCCATCTCCTCTATGTTGTCTAATTTTTTGGCATACAGTTGTTCATAATATCCTTTTATGATCTCTCTTATTTCTGTGGGATCAGTATTCATATCCCCCTTCTCATGTCCGATTTTATTTATTTACATCTCTCTTTTTTTCTTTGTCAGTCTAGCTAAGGGTTTGTCAATTTTGTTTATCTTCTCAAAGAACCAACGTTTGGCTTTGTTGATTCTCTCTGGGTTTTTTTGTTTGTTTGTTTGTTTTGTTTTGTTTTTCTCAATTTCATTTATTTCTGCTATGATCTTTACTATTTCTTTCCTTTGGCTTGGTTTGGGATTAGTTTGTTGTTCTTTTTCTAGTTCCTCCAGGTGTGCAGTTAGATCTTCAATTTTGGGTCTTTCTTCTTTTTCAATGTAAGCATTGAGGGCTATAAATTTCCCTCTCAGCACTGTCTTTGCAGTGTCCCATTGATTTTGATATGTTGTGTTCTCATTTTCATTCATTTCAGATTTGCTGAATTCTCTTGCAATTTATTCCTTGACCTACTGATTATTTAAGAGTGTGGTGTTTAATCTCCATATATTTATGAATTTTCCCTTTTCTGTCCATTATTGAGTTCCAGCTTTATTCCGTTATGATCAGAGAAAGTATTTTGTATAATTTCAATCTTTTTAGATTTATTGAGACTTGTCTTGTGACCCAATATGTGCTCTATCTTGGAGAAGGATCCATGAGCACTTGAAAAGAAAGTATATCCTGTTTTGGGGTGTAATGCTTTATAGCTGTCTGTTTTGGTGTAGTTCATTTATCATATTATTCAAGTTCTCTGTTTCTTTAATTATCCTATGTCCAGATGTTCTATCCAATTGAAGTCTCCAACTATTATTGTAGAACATCTATTTCTTCCTTCAGTTTTGCCAGTGTGTGCCTCATTTATCTTGGGACATTCAGGTTAGATGCATAAATATTTAGTATAGTTACTTCTTCTTGTTGAATTGCCCCTTTTACTAATATATAATGACCTTCTTCATCCCTTGTAACAGTTTTGGCACTTGAAATCTATTTTGTCTGATATTAATATTGCTGCTCTGGCTTTTTTTTGGTTACTGTTTGCATGGAATACCTTTTTCCAACCTTTCACTTTCAACCTTGTTGTGTCCTTACGTCTGAGGTGGGTCTCTTGTAGGCAACATACTGATGGCTCATTTTATTTTATCCAATCAATCTATGTCTTTTTATTGGGGAGTTCAATCCATTAACATTCAATGTTATTACTGTAAAGGCATTGCTTACTTCATCCATTTTGTCCTCCAGCTCTCTATTGTCATATCATTCTATTGTCTGTCTTCTTATCCTTTAGTTTACTCTTCTTAATAATCTTCATTTCTAAACTCTTCTCCTAATCTCTCACCCTTGTTTTTTCCTTTCAGGCTGCAGCTCTTCCTTAGTATCTCTTGTAATTCTGGTATTTTGGTAACATATTCTATCAGTTTTTGTTTGTTTGTGAAGACTTTGAACTCACCCTCATTTTTGAAGGATAGTTTCGCTGGATATAGAATTCTTGACTGGCAGTTTTTCTCTTTCAATACTTTAAATACATCATACCACTTTCTTCTCATCGCCATGGTTTCTGATGAGAGGTCTGCACTTAATCTTATTGAGTTTTCCTTTTATGTGATGCTTTGCTTTTCTCTTGATGCTTTCTGAATCCTCTCTTTATCGCTGATATTTGTCATTCTAAATAGTAGGTGTCTCGGAGTAGGTCTATTTGGATTTATTCTGTTTGGGGTGTGCTGTCCTTCTTGGATATTGATATTTATGTCTTTCATAAGGATTGGGAAGTTTTCAGTCATCATTTCCTCAAATATTCTTTCTGCCCCTTTTCCATTCTCTTCTCCTTCTGGGACACTGATAACGCAAATGCTTACGTGTTTCGCATTGTCATTCAATTCCCTGAGACTCTCTTCCATTTTTTCATTTTCTGTTCTCCTGTCTTTTCCAGTTCAGATGTTCTGTCTTCAAAATCACTAATTCTCTCTTCAAGCAATTCATGTCTGCTCTTACGGGCCTCTGATGTATTTTTAATCTCATCCATCATGTCTTTCATTCCCATAAGGTCTGTTACTTTTCTTCGCAGGCTTTCAGATTGTTCTTTATGATCACCCAGTACCTTCTTAATAGCCTTTATTTCTTTAGTCATATTGTCTTTAAATTCTTTGATGTGCTTTAGGAGAGTTGTATGATTATCACAGGTTAATTGTCTTAAATTCTATATCTCTTCCAGATATTTGGTTAGTTCTTTTGGCTGGGCCATCTCTTCCTGTTTCCTAGTATGGCTTGTAAATTTTTGCTGATGTATAGGCATCTGAATATGTTGGTGACTTTGAGAATTGATGGACAATTTTTCTCTCTTGCCTATTTTTATTCACAGCTTTTCTTTGATATTTGGTTCAACTTATTCTAAATCTTTAAAATTGCTCAGCTTAAATTATCAAAAATCAGGCCAGGGACTCATAGCGAGGCACAGATTTTCTCTCAGGGGTAGCATACAGAGAGGCAAAGAATAGGTTTTGTCCATGCAAGTTCTAGACCGGCCAGCAGATTGCACTCATCCATGCACCCTTCCATGGACGTGTTTAAGTTTCGACTTCCCTGTGTTCTTGTGTTGACTCTCCAGGTCAGAGATTCAAAGCAGGCTCTGCTGGCCGAATTCACTGAAGAAAAGCCTCCTGACTCCCGCTCCCTTTTCCCTTGAAACAGTTGACATGAAGGAAGATGCCTGTTCCCCTCTCAGTCAGGGGTTTTACCCCAGCTTAATATCTTGGGGGTGGAGGAGGGGAGCCCTTCCTGGCTGCCGCAGGGGCTTGGTAACTCACATTTGTCTTTTTGGCTTCTTTGTCTTTCTGTCCCTCACCCTCCTGGGAGTTGTGTAGCACTGTCCTGCTCTGCTGACCCCAAAAGCAAATCCCTTGGACGGCTTTTGGCTCTTTCTTCATTGTTTTTGTGAGAGCACTGGGCTCTGTGTGTTAGTCTGTCACCATCTTCCCACAATCCTTTTCATTACATTCGATTTTGAGAGAGTTGAACTTGAGGTACTCTTGAGAAAGTTAAATGGAAGTATTTAGAAAGCTGTTAGATTCTAAAATATTTAAAGATGAAGTGATGCAATATCTGGGATTTACTTTAAAATACACTAGCCAGGAGGAGAAGAAGGAGGGAAAAGAGGAATAGAGGGATAAAATGGCAGAAAATTAATGGTTGCTGCAACTGGGTAGTGAAAATCAGCGGCTCATTAAATTCTTCTCTCTACCTTGGTATGTGTTTGAAATTTCCCAAAAAGACAAAATGTGTTAAAGAATAAAGATGGATATGAGAGGAAGGGCTCTGATGGAGATGTAAATTTGTATGGCATATGTTTAAAGGTGGTCTATGAGGCAATGGACATGGATGAAATTTCCTGGGCAGACAGAATAGAATAGGGTAGAAAGAAGCAGCAGGAATTGCCCTGCAGAAATCCAGGATTTAGTGACTGAGTAGAGGCAGAAGAGCTTGAATGGAGTGCCAAAAAGGAGAAGGAAAACCAGTCAAGTGCTTATGATTTCACAGGCATTTGTTTCAAATCAATGTCCTAAGAGGAGAATGTTCTATTTGCTTAGAGAAGAGCCGGACAGACAGGATCACTTTCATTGAACACATAAAGGAATGGCAGGTGGAAGGGGGCCTGGCTGACTCTTGTGGCCCCCAAATTGGACAACAAGGGTCAGAGCAGATTTCAGCCCAATAACAAGGAACTTCTCAGCAACCGGAGGTGCTCAGAGAGTCTTTCACGTGTTGAACATGTCCCTGGTGTCAGGAGCCAGACCTGAACAATTCCTCTGGAAGGAAAGGGAGTTTGTGAACAGAAAAGGGGAATGAAATGGGATAAATAAAGCAATAGAGTGAGGAGGGCTTGCGAGAGTGAGCACCTCTCCCACCTCCCTCAAGCGCAGACCAGATCCTTCCCTTTGTTTTTGTTCTTGGAAGTCTTCTCTTCCTTACTACATTGTCACTCATGCTCCTTTGTTTTTCCCTTTCATGTCCCTGGCACATGAGACTGGAAAATATTCAATGAACAAGAAAAAAATGAGTGGCTAACGGCAGGAGTGGAGATGAATGCCATCCCTTTGCCATCCTCCTTGGCTGGGTTTACGCTGGCCTCCCCCAAGGAGCTGTCTCCCTCTGCACAGGGGTGAGGAAACTTAAAAGCCAGATTGCCTGGATGCAAATCCTGCCCCCTCTCTTATTAGCAGAGAGACCTAATGCAACAGGACTCCTCATCTCTCTGTGCTCCTAGCTCCACCATCAGGCATCTGGAGCTGTACCTGTTCCCATCTAAAATGCTGCTGAGGATGCCATCAGTCATTACGGGAAGAGCAGTTCAAGCTGTGCCTGGCAACTAGTAAGTGTTGGCTCTGGTTTCCCTTCACCCACCCCAAATACCCACAGCTTCAGTCCAGCTTCAAGCCTCTGTGACCTTGATCATGAATTCTGTCTAAAAGTCCACAGTGCCCTTTCCACATGAGACCATGGTCACCTGGCAGACATCCAGGCACCCTTCCAGTCCCACCAGGCACCCTCCCCACCAGACCCACAGACCCTCTGTCGTCACCCTGCTCTGTGGCTGTGAAGGATGCGAGACAGGCCACTCCTCTAGAACGGAAACCCCTCGAGGTCAGGGATGGGTTCACCATCTCCCTACAGCCTGTCCTGTGGTGAGTTGACTTGTGCGCCCAACAAAGACAAGTTCTTAATCTTAATCTACATTCCTGTGGGTGTGACACCATGGTAGACAGGATAGCAAAGCTGTGGCCTCGCTGAATGAGGGTGCGTCCTGGTGCATATTACTAAGGGTCTTATAAAGAGAAGAAACCAGAAGCCAGAAACTAGAGAAGGACTTGCAGGAAGAAACTGGAAGTCTGCAGAAATCAGAAGAGCTGGCAAAATGAGAGGACATTCCCAGGCGACAGAGGCAGATACAAGCCAAGAGTCCCCAAGGATTGCCAGTACCAGAAGAAAGCGAGTCTTGCCAACATCTTGATGTTGGTGTGCCAATAAACTCCTGTTGTTTAAGCCAACCTACTGCGTGGTCTTTGTCATAGCAGCTCTGGTAAACTAAGACATGTGCCTTAGCATTGTCTGGCACACAGAAGACCCCTGCAAGCTTCTCCAGTAAAGGAGCACTGCTGGGAACCACACTGACTGGGCTTTGCGTCCAGGCTCAGCTGTGATGGTTGTTGTGGAGAAGAAACCAGCCAAATAAACCTATGCAATGTGTGAAATAAATCCTCTTCAGGATTCAGGTGCTCAGTAACATGCTTCGACATGCACTTAGCCCTCCACTCGCCAGCTGCTGTGTCCTGCTCTCCTTGTCAGCCTCTTTTCAGCGTCTTCTGCTGAGAGTCCAGCCGCTCCACCTGCCCATTAAGGCCCTGAGAGCTGGAATTTTCCTTCTGTCTCTTTTAATAAATGCAGGTGCAGCTTCCTTTAATGGGCTGTCAGTGGGCAGTAAGAATCTGGACCGCACAATTAAATGAAACAAATGCTTGGCCATCTCCACTAACAGCTGTGAAGTCCAGGAACCTGAGATCCCAGTGCCTGCCCACCATTTTACGGGCATACCGCTGTCCCTGTGCTCTTAGTGCTCCTCCGCTCTTAAACCTGAGGCTGCACAGTGGGGCGGAATGGCAGAGGATGGGAGGGCATGGTGGCTGCTCTTTAAGCAGATAATTTCCTTGCTAATGCTTGCTGCAGATGGGCCTTTTCCACACATTGCTTTAAACAGCAGCAGCTCGGCCCCAGGCCTTTGGCTGAGCCCCTTTGGAGGTGGGTCCTGTGGGGTCCAGGCTTGGAAGTCAGGCCTCCGACGCTGCTCCAGCTGTGCAGATTAGGCACGCAGCACTGTCCACAGGCCAGCGAAAGGCGGGGATATGCCCGTACAAATGACCAGGCCAGGGGTCTGAAAAAGCGGCTGAGCTCCCCTATGTCTCATGGCAACAGAAATGTGACCTTGCCAGGTTCACTAGTCAGGGTTCTTCAGGGAAACAGAATCAAAGGGCATATTATATATATATATATATATGTCTTTATTATATTTATTTACATATATATTTACATATTTACATATGTGTAAATATTGAGAGATTTATTACAGGTTTTCGTTCACATAACCATGGAGATTGGCAATTCCAAATTCCGTAGGGCAACCTGCAAACTAGGAACTGCAATGAAGGTTTTGATGAATTCCCCAGGAGAAGCTAGTTGACTGAAATAGAGACAGAAATCCTTCTTTCTGACCGCTGAATTCACCAGTGCTCCCTCCCTTCAAGGCCTTCCACTGGCTGGATGAGGACACTGCCCACGTTGCTGAAGGCCACGGCACCTTTGTTGACTGGAGGTGTAACCCACCACAAAGCAATAAACCGACAAATGACTTAAACCCATCGAGTGCCCTCAAAGGAACAGTCAGACTAGTGCACCCTGTTGTCACCTAGCCAAGCTGGCACGTGAACGCCACCATCACGCCAGGAGGCCTGAGGTTGCTTCAGTCTGGATCAGATTGGCCTGTAAACAAAGCCTTGTTATGAATGCAAGTTCTGGGCCTGCCTGACTAGGGCATCTTTCAAAGTTCCTGCAGGAGGTAGCTGACATTTTCCTTGTCACGCTGAATTTTGGCCTGAGCTGTAGTTTATGCTTCTACTTTCCAGGCTAAGAAATAGAAATTTTGACACTAGGCATGGACCTTACTTACAGGAGGATAAGCATTGCTCTTAATTTATTTTTTAACCTATGTTTGCTGTGAACCTACTCTGTGCTGGTTGGGAAGAGGGGTGATTAACCCAGCTGAGAAGAGGTGTTGTTTCTAGGACAAATGACTGTGACACGGGACTGCTTACAGTGGCCCGTGGGGGGCTCTGCTACCCACGCAGCATCATTGCTAACAGCCCCAAAGACCCAGAAGCTGGAGATCAGAGGCAGCAGACCTGAGGGCTTGCCCTCTAGAGGCGTCGGGTAAGCCCCTGGAACTTCCCCAATCTGCGGCCCATCGTGTGCACAGTGGCGCCAACCCCTACCTCGGGGTGTTAGGAGAATGAAGCAGGTGACCTTTGTTGACAGTGTTGGAACTCAGCAGGCTTTCAGTGGTCTTAGCTTCCTTCCCCTTCAGCTAGCAGGTCAGCGCGCTGCCAACAGGCTGTGGGAGGTGCCTCATCTTCGCGTTTCCTAGGTGGAGATGGCACACCGGCCTTCTGGAAGGGGAGGGCCGCACAGGAACGCGTCGAGTCTAGCCCCTTTGGCCCATGACGGGAGGGTGTCTGGATTTGCTCACCAACTCTGCCTCCTGGCCCTACAGCACCCAATGTGTAGGCGGTAAGGAAAAACCTGTGTTGAAGGAGCAAACCTCCTACTTTTCCAATGGGAACACAAAGACCCCGGGGATGTTAATCTACCCTTTCAAAGGATATTTTACCCAAAGTCAAAAAGTGAGTTGGTGATGAAACTTGGTGTTCCGTCCATTATGCCATGGGAAGGGGATACAGGAAGAGGCACACGGTACCTACCAAGGCCCCAGAATGGAGGGACTTGAAGGGGAAATGGAATTACTCACGCTGAAAAAAATTACACAAACCCCTCAGGGCTGAGAGCAAAGTGTAGCCTCAGGTTTGTGACTAAACAGGGGTCCTGCATGCTGTGATTCTTGGGGTCCCTTAAACACCCCTGGCAAGATTGAGGACACGCTGCTGAACTACAGCCCCTGAACTTTGCCCTCCACTCTGATGAATGTGAAAGGAGAATAGATCTGAGCTTGTTTAGGTGATCTGAAAGAAGGATGACTTAGAACCTGGGGTTCTGGTGGCCTTTCTGAGCATGATTCCATGTGACACGACCTCATCTTGTGCATGCTGCGAAAACTATGGAATCATCCTTTTTATCACTGAGCTGGTGGCAGTAACACTTAGGAGAAGCTGTCATGCTTTGGGACAGAAAGTCTATCTGGAGGCGGCAATGGATGTGCTGAGAGGCATCAAGGCCCTTGTAAAGCAGTTTCAGGGCCTTGGCCAAAGGAGGGGCCGGGCCCTCTCGGCAGCGCCGCGTCCTGCTGGCCAGGGCTCATTGAGAAGCCCAGGGTCATTCCAAGCCCTCTGCCAGCCAATTCGTCCTGATACACCAGCTTCTGGACTTGGTACGTTTTACAGCCTACTTTTTTTTACTTAGCCAATAAACCTGGGTACACTTATCTGGGGGCCTGTTTCCTCATCTGTTAAAAAGAAGCAAGACAAGGACCCACCCCCTTAGGTCGAGGGGAAGAAAACAGTGAAAAACAGTCACTTAAAGAACCTGGTACGGGAGTTGCCGCTAAGGAAACGGATGTCGATGCTGCTTTTGCTACCATTTTCACGTGCACTGTCTGTTCTGCCAGTGGGTCAGCTATAGAGAAATTTAACTCTAAAACTCAAATTAAATCATGCTTTCGAGTTGTTTTTTATTTTATCACTCTGGGTTAAAAACTGTTTGTGAAAGTACAGACACGTGATTTAGAAACTGGGTGGTAAACTACCGGCCAATTTGGATCCTGCTTTCTCTGCCTCTAGAACTGAAAACAGAAGACAGATGGCTGGGCCGGGCCACCTCATGAATTATTGGGTGCTTCTGCAGCCCAGTTGCCATAATCTAGGTACACAATTAATTCACATTTAGCTCTTAACCCAATCCCTTCGCAGCAGTCACTCAACACTCCTTCCTGCCTCTCTGCAATGGCTTCTCAATATCAGGACCTAGAACCCTAGTCTGTCCTGCTATGCCCAGCCCTCCCTTAGCCTGCCCGGCTTTTCTGTGTGTCTGATTCAACCATCCAAAAGATACCCTATTTTTCCTACTAAACCTGCACCCTGTATCTTTATCCAGTCCCCTGGTGAAGTTGGCAATCGGGACAGTAAATGTGTCACATGGAATGGGAAACAACAGCAGGTGTGCTCGGCACTGTAAGTGTACTCGCAAACAGTGGACGGTACTTCCCTAGACCGTGGGCTTTAGGATCAGGCTGCTGGCAGTACTGCTGCCTGTGGGAGCTCAGGCAAATCACTCGCCTTCTCTGAGCCTTACTTAACGGCCCCAGCTGTAAAGTGGGAGTGACCGTGACAAAGACCAGCTCCATGGGATTTTGAGTTTCCGTGTTTCTGACACATCCTGGTAGCCAGTAAATGTTAGATTTTGTTGTTGTCTAGTGTAGTCTCCTTAACAAGCCCGCCCCGCCGGTGTTAGTCTTCCCCTTTGACAGAGGAGGCGCCTGTGGCTCGGGTAGTTAGGTAACTTGCCCGGGGGGATCTGGGAACCTCTCCATGGGCTGCCAGTCCCCAGGGCTCCAGCTGCCCCTCCACAGGCTGCGCGTTAGCTGACGAGCGTGCGTCCTGCTTCATCCACAATTCCAGCCACTGCATTTCATGTCTCCCTCCTGTGCCACCAGGGAAGAGACAGCAAATCAGGAAATAGCTTGTGGGAACAACGCCGCGAGAGTCTACCCTTCCTCTGCTAATCTGCCTAGAAGCAGCGGCTCATCTGACCAGGGTGACTCCTTAATGTGTGCTTCCTGTCCCTCGGTGTGGCTCGTTTGCTCCATATTCACAGGATGTCACAGCGGACAGCAAAATATAGTTGGCCTTAAATGGGAATAGCGTTAGCACGATGGATTCTGTGGAAGACACACACATACACACGCACGCACACAAACGCACACTCAGCTGAGAACGCAACTAAAAATAGACCTTTCCTGCAGGGCCAAGTGGGTAAAATCCTCCCTAGCCAAGGCTCCCTGCCGCCACGCACCTGCTCAGTCCAAACTCCAGGTAAGCGTTAGACTGTTAACCTGGCCTCTGGGTGGGATAAACGATGGTACTCTCCAGGGATTGGGGACGGTGGGTCGGGGGCCCAAATAGGACAGAGGCCCTTCCATTGCCTATGGGAGATCACCAGCGCAAAGCGGGGATTCTTGGAGATTAAAACAGATTATGCTTCCGTATGCAAAGCAGCTCCAGACAGCATGATGGATGAGGGCTAAATATAGTCCAGCCCAGAGCCATTTCTTTCTGATCTTCCTCACTGCAGGATTCCAGCCAGCTCAGAGCTGGCCTCCCTATGTGTTGAGGGAAGGCTAGAAACCTCCGTCCCTTCCACGGGAACCAGGTGTCTGGACAGCCAGGGACAGTTCTGATTATTGGGCCTCATTTTGTGAGTAATAAATCTTTTATTGGAGCAAGAGATGCTGATTGGTCCAGGATTCCCATATACCACCTTATCAGTAACTCCTTGCATTGTGTGATACTGATGAAAGCACATTTTTATAATTTCCTATTAACTATTTGACTTAGGGTTCACTGTCAGTGTTGTGCAGTTCCTGTACTTTTTAATTTTTATTCTAGTAGCATGTATACAACCTAAAGTTTCCCCTTTTAGCCACATTCAAATATAGAATTCAGTGGTGTAAATTATGTTCACAATGCTGGGCTAGCATCACACCATTACCAAAACGTTCCCATCCTCACAACCAGGAACTCTGTACATTTTAAACCTTAACTCTCAATTCCTTCCCGCCATCCTGTGCCCTGCTAGCCTAATTCTAGATTCTGACTCTATCAGTTTGCTTATTCTTAGTATTTCATGCCAGTGAGATCACACAATATTTGTCCTTTTGAGTCTGGCTTATTGCACTCAACATGATGTGTTTAAGGTTCATCCATGTTGTCACATGTATCAGAACTTCATTCCTTTTTATAGCTGAATAATTTTCCATTGTTTTGTATATAACACATTTTGTTTTTCCATTCAAGTTGATGGATACTTGGGTTGCTTCCACGCTTGTGAATAATGATGCCATGAACTTTGGTGTGCAAATATCTGTTCAAGTTCTTGCTTCCAAATCTTCTGGGTATATGCTAGAAGTGGGATTCCCAGGTCATTTGGTAGCTCCATACCTACCTTTCCGAGCAGCTGCCTGTCTTCCACTGGCTGCACCATTTTACATTCCCACCAGCAACGAACGAGTGCTCCTATTTCTCTACTTCCTCACCAACACTTGTAATTTCCATTTTTTAATAGTAGCCATTCTAGTGGATTTGAAATGGTATCTCATTGTAGTTTAAAATTGCATTTCCCTGATGGCTAATGATATTGAATATCTTTCCATGTGCTTTTTGGCCATTTGTGTATCTTCCTTGGAGAAATGTCTACTCATTTTTTTTTTAAGTTTGATCATTTTTAAATTGGGTTGTTTGTCTTTTTGATGTTGACTTGAAGGATTTCTGGATATTAAATCCTTATCAGATATGTGGTATGCAAATATTATCTCCCATTGTGTAGGTTGTCATTTTACTTTCATGATAAAGTCCTTTGATGCCCAAAAGTTTTTAATATACTGCATTTACAGAATGCAGGAAAAAAAAAAAAACTTGATCATTTCAACTTAATGCAGAAAAGGCATTTGACAAAACCCATCACCCCTTCTTGAAAAAAACACTTAGAAAACTAGGAATAGAAGGGAACTTCCTCTACATAATTAAGTGTATATATGAAAAACTCATAGCTAACATCCTACTCAATGATGAAAGACTGAAAGCTTTCCATCTAAGATCAGGAACGAGACAAGGATGTCCACTGTTACCACTGTTACTCAACAATGTACTGGAAGTTCCAGCCAGAGCAATTTTTCATTTCTGTTATTGTGGTCTTCAACCCCAATAGGTCTGTTTGGTTCCTTTTTAAAGTTTCTATCTCTTTATCGAGACTCTCATATTGTTCATTCATTGTTTTCCTGATAGCCTTAGTTCTTTCTCTGTGTTTTCCTTCATCTCCTTGAGCATATTGAAGATCATTTTTTAAAGACTTTGTCTGGTAGGTCCACAATCTGGTCTTCATCATTGCTGTTTTCTGGATTTTTATCCATTTCTTTTGGATGGGCATTATTTCCTCTTTCTTTGTTTGTCTTCCAATCTTTGGTTGCACACTGTACATTTTAACATAAAATGTTAACTCTAGGATTGATCCTCTGCAATGTCTGTTTCTTGAGTTTGTAACCAGCTGGTGATACGACAGAGATTTTCTTGAGTGTCAGAAGCTAACAAAACCAAGCAAATCTACGTAAAAACACTGTTCACTGTCTGCAGATTGGCTTTGCATTGGCCGGTGCCCTCCGTCAGAGTCCAGCCCTCCTGTCGGGAATGTCCCTCCAAGGCAAACGCAAAGTGGGGGGTCCTCCCTGCCTTTTCTGGGCCTGGGTCTTGTCCTGCGCTTGTGCGTTCTGGGACCTCAGGAGTCTTTCTGCTTACAGGAGTTTGAGTGTCCTCTCTACTTCCCGGGAAACAGAACTTCCCTTCTCCAGGGTGCTTCACTGCTGGACTTAAAGCAGATGAGCCTCTGCCCCAGGCCACCTGCCTCAATTATTTCTCATACTGGGGCAAGTTGGAACAGGGACCACCCTCAGAGCCGGGCCTCAATGACCCAAAGTAGCTTCAAAAGCAGTGATAGTGATCAGGCCTCCCCCACCCCACACTGGATCTTGGGGGACTGGATTTTATGGCCCTCTCTGGCACCAGCAAGCTATGCCAGGAACCGGACCCCCCTGCTTCCTGCCATGAGAGTGAGGGGTGGGCACCAGTTACCACCACGTGCAGAGAGCACTTTACTGGTATGTATATACCATAATCCGCCAGCCTCTTCCTCCTGCTCTTCTCTGGAAGCTGTGCCATGTCCTCCTGGACCTCGGGGTTGCAGAATAGTTGGTTCAGACAGTTCCTGCCCGAGTAATAGTTGTTTTGGTGGAGGGACTGATTCCTGGGTCTGCCTACGCTACCCTCTTTCCACAATTCTCCACCTGGGTAGTTTTTAAACATTCCAAAGCTCAGCTACATTCCAGACCAATTAAATCACAATCTGTGGGACAGGACGCAGGTGCCAGGACTTTCTGAAGCTCCCACAGATGATTCCAATGTGCAGACAAGATTAAGAGCCACTGGTCTAACTGTTCTCACCCAAAAGTGATTTTGACTCTCAGGGGGAATTTGGCAATGTCTGGAAATATTTTTGGTTCTCATTATGGGGGGAGCTACTGGCACTACTGGCATCAAGTGGGTAGAGGCCAGGGATGCTGCTAAACATCCCACAGTGTACAGCCCCCACAACAAAGAATCGTCCTGCCCGAAATGTCAACAGTGCTGACAATGAGAAGCTCTGCTTTAGACCTTGCTGCTCATAACGTGGTCTGTGGACCAGAAGCAGCGACTCACCTGGAGCTTAGGAGAAATGCAGAATCTCAGGCTTCCTTCCAGACTTACCAAATCAAAACCTGAATTTCCACAAGGTCCGCTGGTGATGTGTATGCACGTTGTGTTTTGAGAAGCACTAGTGTAGATAGATTATCTTCTGATTGTTTTATAGTACAGAGGGGCCCTTGGACTTAGACTGCTATGCTAGGCTTTCCACACACAGTGACCATTTTTTCACATCCAAAATTCTCTCCACACCTCCACGAGCTGGCATACAGAACCATACAGAACCACCTCAGGCTTGGGAATGGACCAGGACTTTGGTCTTCAATGAATTAGCCTCTCTTGTCTCAGGTGCCTGCACTTCAAAAGGCAATGCTACCTGCCCACGGTGTCGTGGTGAAGGCCGAGATGAACCAGGGAAATCAGAGCCGGTGCCAGAGCAGTGTGGACCAGCACCTGGGCACAAGCAACACAAGAGGTTTGGACCATGAGCAGTTCACGTTCCCTCTTCACACCTCAATTTCCTCCTCCATAAAAAATAGTGTGTCATCATGCCTCCCACGGAGAAGACTGTCAGATGATGGACTGGAAGAGCCTGACTTGCAGGAGGCACTCCATGCAGCCACTGTTTGCTCTGTATCCTGAAATCAGGCAGGAGCTCCCCAACAAGGTGGACTGGAATTCAAATCGCACTTGCATTCAAATGGTGCATACCAAATCTCTCCCCTGGGCCGATCCGGCAGGCCGGTGCTCACAGTCAAAGTCTCCCTTCCTCCCCTCTGGGGCCACCTGCCATTTGGTCTGGCCGCCTCTTCTGGGACCGCGAGTCAGGGAGGGTGGGCACACCGCCTCACCTCCCTCTGCCGTCCCGCAGGTCCTCGCAGTCGGCCGATGTGCACACCAAGCCCTCAATGGCTGCTCCTGCCAGGGTTCTGAGTTCAAAATCCCACGAAGGAAGAGGGGGACTGGGGTGCACACTGGGCTTATCAGTTCCCAACCCCAGCTGGCTTCATGTCCCCACTCTACCTCCTACTCCACGCACACACGCTGCAGCAAGGAATCAACTCCGGCCTGGCGGGGTCTTTGAGGGGCCCTGAGAGCTCATCTTTTCTCCTCGCCTGGACCGTAAGTGCCGTTTTCTTGTCCTCTGTTCCTCAGGGCCCTTAGTGCATGGCTGAGCACATAGCGGGAGCTCAGTAAACTGTGATTCCACTGATTGATTGGCGGGTTGGCTGATGGATGAGGTCACGGCTGCCTAAAATAAATAGATGCACATCACTAGACTCTCTGCTTTAGAAAACGTCTATAACTTTCTAGAGATTTTACCACAGCTGCCTACCCCCCACTATGTCCTAGGTAGCAGATCAGGCACCCCATAAAGTGAGGCGGTCAGGACAGGGCAGGGGAGACGCTGAAAGCCCGAACCCATGGGCTCCTTAGATTCTACGGCCACGTGGAAGAGGCACGGCCAGGCCCTGAGGTACAACCAGCAGGCCGAGCCTGAGGAGTGAGAGGAATGAGGCGCCGAGTGGCTGAGGAGGAACGGGAGCTAACAGGCATGGCCTCGGAGAAAGGAGGACAACCCACAACACAGACTGAGGAAGAGGTCCCCGGGTGGGACAATTGAACACCCGGCTTCAAGGATTGTAGCAAACATAACAGCCACGGCCAGGAGTGTGGAAGCCACGCCTGATGAGCCAGAAGAGGTCTCAGTGATGCTGGCCATTGGTGGCACTGGGCCCAGGTGCCTTGATTAAAACCCAGGAACCCTGCAGCAAGAGGTGCCATTCCAGTGATAAAGGCTGGGGCCATTGGACTTCACTGCAGAGACTTTCAGTTCTACTCCTTGCCACAAACAGAGACCGAGGACCTGCCACATGCTCACCATGGCAAAGCAGCCATGCCAAGAACACAAGCAAGCACCAACATTCCCCAGGTAAAGGAAGACATCCTCAGGGGCAGCTTCCAGCAAGAGAGAGCAAACCAGATGGTCACTGCTGCCGCTCACCTCTCTTCTCCTTGGGTCTGGGTTAGAGGAGACATCTCCAATTACCTGGTCTTCTCAGTGAATAAAGTCTTCTACCCAAACCCCTCAGCACTCCTGGAGTCGAGGAACAGTGCTGAGGTTCACCAGCACAGAGTTGAAAACCCTAGACCTCAGGCTGCGAGGGATGTCGAAATCACCAGAGAGGCCAGCCGGAAAGCCAGGTGAGGAGCCCAGGAGAGGGCCTTGGCTTCCTGAGGCTGCCATAACCAAGCACCATCGACAGAACATAGCTGCCTCTTCAGAGGCCGACGTCTGACATCAAGGAGTCGGCAGGGCCGTGCTCCCCCGTGGCCTGAAGGGGAGTCTCCCTGCCTCCTCAAGCTTCCAGTGGCTGCCAACAGCCCTTGCCACTCCTGGGCTCGCAGCCGCAGGTCTTCAGTCTTTGCCTCCTTCCGCACAAGGCTGGCTTCCCTTTCCTGTCGCTCTCTTCGTCTTGAAAGGCTGCCAGTCATGTTGGATTAAGGCCTGCCCACTCCAGCAGGACATCTTGACTTCACTAACTTCCTCTGCAATGGCCGTATTTCCAAAGAAGGTCATGTTCTGAGGTGTTGGGGGTTGGGACGTCAGCATCTCTTTCTGGGGGACCCAATCACCCTTGACAGAGAGAAAGGGGCGCAAAGCAGAAACCCAACCCAAGAGCGCAAAGCAGCGAGAGGCGAGGGTTGAGCGTGAAAGGGCCTACTCTTGGGGACGCTTTCCAAAGACAGAGCTGGCTCTCTGGGCTGGTTTTCATGTGTCCCCACAGAGGAAGGGCATCCTGTTCATGGGGTCAGAGAAACAGCAGAAACCCACCTCCTGGAGGTCTCGAGACCATCATTGCTTTCTTCTAGGAAAAAACACACACCAAATCAGAGGCGCAGCTCTCTGACTCTTCTAAGAGAAGAGCTCAGACTTGGATCAACCTGGACTTTACGGCAGGTTGACATCAAGGTAACACACCTCCAGTACTCTGGGGAAATGGCCTGAATCACAGTTTTGCTTCCAAGAAGGAAAAGAGGAAGTTGCATTTAAAGGGATGGTAACATGTCGATAGTATTTTTCTATTGCTGTCGATGGAAAAGACTGAAAGATGTTTGAATTTAAAAATACACACATTCACCTGTTACCAAGATTGAAGTTTGCTTGTGATGGAGCTAAATGGTGCGGCAGCACTTCTTTAAAATTGTGATCGAAGGCTCCTCCTCCGTCACTGTGAAAACCCACAAGATAAGGCTTCGGGAGGCTGGTAGGAATGAAGTGTGCCCTCCCATTATCCATTATAGGGGAAAGGGAACAAATTACAAACCTCTGCCATCTACTTTGTTCCAGACCAACCATTGGCCCAGGTGCTTGATATAATTTGTATCATTTAATCCTCTGAGATTAGCATCATTATCCTTCACAGACAGGTGACGAAACAGATTCAGGTAGGTAAAATAATGTCCTCAAGACATTACAACCTGTACATCAAACCCTGGCAAGCTGAAGAGCTACCTGGGTTCTGCCCCCGCCCCACCCCCATTCCACTGCCCAGCCCCAAACTGTACTGGGGTAATACCCCTCCCCTCCACATCAGCCAAAAGGCAGGCGAGTTTGGATCCACCCACCAAGTGAGCTATTAGCTCTTCCCCCTCAGGACTGGGAACATGCGGTGTCTCCCCAAGGACGTTGGCACTCACTCCGATGACCCCTGTGGCAGGTTGATGTGGTCTGTGAATTCCAAAAACAGATATGTATTATGTTCGTAAACTGGTCTGCACCTGGGCCTGACTAAACTATGATTAAGGCTTTGATTGGGCCAGGTCAGTAGGACGTTGAGTCTCTGCCCCCTGGGTGTGTGGGGACTCAGAGAAAACTGCACGGGAGAGCAGAGGAGTTAGGTGGAGACTTGATGTTGGAGTTTCATGCTGGAGCCCCGGCAAGTAAGCACACAGGGGAGCTTGGTGAGGAAGGAGAGAAGGCTCCAGGATAGAGACGATCCATTCGCCTGATAGCCTACAGCTGCCTTGTGGAGAAAACAGACCAGACACGCTGAGCCCAGAAAGAAGCAAGCCCCTGGAAGAGGGGAACCCAGGAAGCCTGAACCCTGGCGGACGTCGGCAGCCATCTCACTCCAACACGTGGCAACAGACTTTGGTGAGAAAAGTAACTTATGCTTTATAGCCTGGTAACTGTAAGCTTCTACCCCAAATAAATACCCTTTATAAAAGCCAACAGATTTCTGGTATTTTTCATCAGCATAAGGATGGCTGACTAATACAACCCACACCTTCACCATCCAGCAGATAAATGACCAGCTCTGTTGCCAGACGCTGCACTTAATTGTATTTAGCATCCCATCCGAGGGGAAATGAAACGCCATTAGCTCTGCAACAGGCCGAGACATGCAGGGCACACAGGAAGGCAGGCTGAAGACTAGTGTGTGCCCCCCTTCCTGCCCCCCCGAGCTGGACGAGCAGCCACAAACAGAGTACAGGAGAAGACAGCGCAAAGCCCCTAAACAAGCTGATGAAGAAACAGCCTTTTGCTTGTCAAACCAGGCAGACGTAGGCAAGAAAAGATATGTCTACCTCCTTTTTAATGCCCAAGGGACAGTCCTTTCCAGGCTAATTTTAGGAAATCAGGAGAAGGAAACAACAAACGTGATTTGGGTGATTCCATAAGCCATTTCACGTAAATAATGATCTCACTAAATTCCTGCTGTAGCCTGAAGACACGGAGGTTATTTGACTTGCCCACAGTGACACAGCTGCTAAGTGCAGGACTGGTGAACTTTTCCCTGGGCACCCCATTTAGAGCCATATTCCTTATCCAATATCTCCCCTAAGTATTTGCCTTACATCCCAGTTGACTGGCCCAGTTGGAAATCAACCAGCCGAGAGTCAATCCTTGGAAAATTTACAAATTAACACAAGTCTCATGGAAACCAGAAAGAAATGACCCTCACCATCACACCATCATGGTATCACTTAAAATTGTTTGACTTCAGATAAAATTCAAAAAAGAAAAACAACTATGGCTTAAACAGGACAATTCTCTCACCTTAAAAAGTCAGAGCTTGTAGAAGCAACCCCAGTACAGATCAGGAACTCAAGCTTTCTCTATCTTTCTGCTCGATCAAACTCAGAGCATGGCTTCTACTCTCAAAGTCACCTTGTGGTCCAAGTGGCTGCTTGAGCACTAGCCATCACATCTGAATGCCAGGCATCTTGAAAGAGAAAGCAGGGAAGGACTAAAGGCCTGTCCCTCCTCCAAGGAGCCTTTTTCAACCTCCTACCCAACAACTTCAACTACATTGTGCCCAGAAATAGTCACCTGCTCACACCTACCTGCAAGGGCGCCTGGGAAATGTAACTTGAATTGGGCATATGATCACCCCACACAAAACCAGGGCTCTCTTACTAAGAGAAAAAAGCAAAAGGAATTGGGGTTAGCCAGCAGCATCTCTGACACAATTGCCCCCACCGTCATCACCACTGCTCTTTACAGAGGGCTTTCCATGCTGCGTGAAGCAGGTACCGCTTTCTCTGTTTAACAGATAGGGAAACAGGGGCTCAACACCTTACACAAGGTCATAGACCCGAGATGTAAACCTAGATCTGCCTGGCTCCAAAGCCTGTGCTTCTAATCACAGCATTACCCTTTCATCCTCTCACAGGGATTCCGTGCACTGAGCAGTGGGAGGGAAATTATGGGATCAGGGAGCCCTCAAATTCTGCCACAGAGGAAGCTACCTGGAGTTCTTGAGCATGAGCCAGGCCTAGTACTCTCAGAAATCTCACCCTGGAACCGTGATCCCCATTTCACTGAGGAGGACATCAGAAAGGTTAAGGCAATGACCACCCCCCGACACACACCCCTCTAAACCCTCCTTCCTCCGTCACGTGGCAAGAAGCATTCTCCTCAACAGCATTCGGGTTTGTCCTTCCTCGTTGTCCTCTTCTTATAGCTGCAGAGTCATTTCTCTCCTTGGTTTATTCCTCCTGTGCCCTGAAACCTCCTTCATCGCTATTTTGCTTAGGAGTTCTTTTTCATGACTCTTTCAAGAGAAATGTTGACCTGCTCATAACCCCACTCCTTGGCCTGCATGTCCTCAGGCCTAATTGGATGCCAAGTTCCCAAATGGGGTAGGAAATCAGCAGCTAAGAAAAATACGGCTTCCCAGCTGCTGCAGAGAGAGAGGACCGTTCTTATTAGACCTGTAAGCAAGATGTCAGACTCTGAGGGCCCCAGGCAGGCCATTGCGCCTGTGTCCGAAGGCACAGCCGCGCAGACCTGAAAGGTGTCTGAGGCCGTTCCCTTAGAAGCTGTCAGTTAGGAGTAGGTCAGCGCACAGCACGCGTGTCTGAGGACATCCCATGGGGTTCCTTCCCACCTTCTGCAGGGTGCCTGCCCTAGGCGGGCACTGGCAAGAAAGCCCACGACCCTGTCCGCCAACACACACAGTCTAGTGGCTGAGCCAGACCGTGAGCCAGCCACAGGCTTCGTGACGTGCACCGCCTGCTGACAAGCACAGCGCTTTCAGAACTCCTAGTGGACGCGCCCCTTCTAGCTGGGGCTATCAGAGGGGACTGCCTGGAGGAGGCAGCATTGGAAGATGCCACCCAGAGGCAGCGGGGATTCTCTGCTCTCACCCTTGAGGCTGTGATAAAGGCTTTGTCCCAGGCCAAAAAGCAGGTAGATCCACCTCCATGCCTAGCAGCAATGAGCACCAGCTTCTGCTGAAGATTTTTTCTAAAATGGAGAAAAATGTTAAATCACACAATAAAAGGCAAACAATTTTTAAAATCCCTGTGAGATTTTTCTTTTCCTTCTCATGTTTCCCTCCAGTCCCCAGCGCCCTCACATCTCCCTACCTCCCCTCACACCCCTGCAATCACCTCCAGATCCGAGGTCATCGTCTTCCAACCTCGGCCTGCATGTTCCACTCAGCAAAAACGAGCCTACTGTGTGTGCGTGCATGTGTGCGTGTGTGTGTGTGTGTGTGTGTCAGGGGCAGGGAGGGGGAAACACTGTAGTTTTTCAGTAAAGTTTAAACTGCTCTTAAAGAATGAGTCCAAAGATTTGCAAACAGCCTCAAGAGGAGGCTCAGGAGTCACGTCTACGTAAGTGGGGCCATGGAGCCCTCCCCGACCCCAGGCTGCTGACCGAAACGCTGACCCACCAGAAGCTAGGGCTGTCATTCTGCTCCCAGGAAAACAATTTGTTTCCATAAACCTGCATTGGGAAGGACTTTTCCAAGGTACAGAAGGAAAGGAAGGAATTTCAGGAGAGGAAGTAGTCAAAGCAAAAACAAGTCATGAAGGGGAAACTTCAAAGGTCCAGTGTGGCTAGAACCAAAGGTGCAAAGAGGTGAGCCTGGAAGGCATGGGTGAGAGGTGACTTAGAGCGTCTGTTTCCAGGAGTGTGATTTAATTCTGAAGCTTAGCGCCAGGGTACTCCGCTGAGCTCCCTGCCTCCATCTTAACCTCTCCAGGTGTCCCTGCCGTTCCTCAAAGGGGAAATTAATTAGCCTGCCCTTCCTTTTGTCCATCGCACAGTAAGGAACAAAGACAGTAGAATTTGCTTGGTTACAGCCTTAAATTTAATGCCATGGTTAGTGACTTGGGGATCTATATGTCTTAGAGGGGGCGTTCTTGTTACCTCTACTTCATTTAGCTTTTCACTTAACTTTTGATTTTATCATTATATTTATTCATTTAGATTTTCCCTATTTCCAAAAACAAGGAGAATTGTAAACAGCTTACCTTAAAAGAAGTATTAAGAAACTAGATAAACGGTACTGCATATGGTTTGACTCCATCTCTACAAAACATAAATCAGAGAGGTGGAAAGAGAATAGCAGCTATGTATGGCAGGAGAAGAATAGAGAACTTGATAGGTGAGTATTAAGGGGCAGGGTTTTTTGTTTGTTTGTTTTTTGTTTATTATTATTATTAGAATAATGAACACGCCCTAATATTGATTGAAGTGATGAATGCACAACTCTTTGATTATACCAAATACCAGTGATTGTACACTTTGGATAGATTGTATGTTTTATAAATATATATCAATAAAATTGATTTTTAAAAAGAAGTATGTAAGTCCTTCACTCAAGATAGAAGACAATAACCAGGCACGTTAGATAAGTAATAGGGAAACCAGGATACCAAAAAATCCTGATCAAGGAAAGCTACCACTAAGTGAAAACAGTTTCCCCTCAGGCAGGGCTGGCCAAGACATGTATGTAATGAGTTTAAGAAAAGACAACATTCTCTAGGCTCTGAAATATGTATAAGAAATATGCATTCCATGGATATTCTTCTTAAAGTGGCACTGTTTTTATGGTTAAAGAAAATTTGGATGCTGAGATCTATATTTTAGTAAATTATAAAATACTTCCCTGTCTTCTTCTTATTCACTTTCAATCCTATATTGAATCTCATATACCAATATAATTTTTTCTTTGTTCCGGCCCTACTTCCTACTTAAATTATATTTCAAAAACATGTACCAAATCAGCTTGGCACTTCTCTGCCAGTTTTGTTTATTTGACAGAAGTGACAGGTTCCATTTGGCCCACAGGTTCACATCTAACTCATGGACTGAGGTGTCATTACGTGATCTTCTCACTAAGGGACAATAGGCGGGGGTCAGAAGGTGTCACCACAAAAAACTGAAAAAATAAAGATTACGCAATCCTTGTTATCATGAAAACATAATTATGCATTTTGTGGTTTTCAGAGGCAAGGGTCCTGCTTGGCAGACCACCTATTGGCTTGCAATCTTGCTGTCACCATCAGTCAAAAGGAAAGCATCAATTTACTTCAATGGACTTTGTCAATGTTGGTGTGAGAACATGCTGCGTGAAATAATAATGTTTAGTATTAAATTAATAATGACAATAGTAATAGTCACTGTTCACTGAGTGACTTCTATGCTAAGTGCAAACACTTTGCAAACAGTGTATAATTTAATTCTTACAACAATCCTGTATATTGTCCCTGTTTTATTAATGAGAAGCCAAAGTTGATCGAGGTTAAGGAACTTGCCTGCCTTAAGCTAGTTCCAAATCCAAATTCAATCCTGTGTTTGCCTGGTTCCAAATCCTGTGCTCTTATCACTTCATAAAGAGATAGTGGTGTGGATTGCAGAGCACAGATGAAGGATAACCAAAAAGAAGAAGCATGAAATAGATGGCATTGGAGACCTCCTTGTTACGTGGAAGTGATTCAATAGGAAACAAGAGATCTATAATGGGATCATCAGCTCAGGCTCCTCCTTGAAGAAATGTTCCTCCACAGCCCATCTAATTCTCATGGACATAGCCAGGTCTTGTCTTCATAGCCATGTCTTGTCTTCATGGCTGTGCCTTGTCTTTTTAGCCATGCCTTGTCTTCATGGTCCTGCCTTGTCTTCATGGTCCTGCCTTGTCTTCATAGTCCTGCCTTGTCTTCATGGCCGTGCCTTGTCTTCATGGTCCTGCCTTGTCTTCATGGTCCTGCCTTGTCTTCATGGCTGTGCCTTGTCTTCATAGTCCTGCCTTGTCTTCATAGTCCTGCCTTGTCTTCATGGCTGTGCCTTGTCTTCATAGTCCTACCTTGTCTTCATGGTCCTGCCTTGTCTTCATGGTCCTGCTTTGTCTTCATAGCCGTGCCTTGTCTTCATGG
>JAQZBX010017853.1:0-35175 GCA_029593785.1 Cabassous unicinctus | reverse complement strand
GGTAGAAGTCCACAGTTACCAGGCCATAAAGCATAAGTTTCTTCCCTTACCAAAGTCCATTGTCACGTGTTGGAGCAAGACAGCTGCTGACATTTGCCCAGGGTTCAGGCTTCTTGGGTTCCTCTCTTCCCGGGGCTGCGTTTCGCTCAGAGCTTAGCTCCTATTTTCTCCATAAGGTCGGCTGTAGGCGATCAGGCGAATGGCTTGCTTCTCTTCTCCTGGGGCCTTGTTTCCAACATCAAAGCTGCTTCTCAAAGACTGCTTCTACTCTGTTCTCTGCCTTGCCTTTTATATTTGATTCCCCACCCACCAAGGGGTGGGGCTCAATGCCCTAATCATAACCTAATCATGCCCATCTTAACAGATCAGTTTACAAGCATGATCCAATTATATTTTTGGAATTCATAGTTACATCAAATTGGCCAAAGGTTACAATACCTATCAGCTTGTGTGTGTGCGCCAGTATTCAAAAGCATAATATGGAATGTGTGAAGTGATATATAAAATTTGAATTGGATAAAAAATATTTAAAAAGAACATAGACATTTTTATCGCTTATTACAATATTATAACACTGTTATGATTAAAAGGTTGTTATGTTTTTACATGTACAGAATAAGAAGAGACCATTATTTTTACTGTAACAAGAACTAGTACAGAGGTAATGCATGTTATTTCCAGTAACTATCTGTCATTCTCAGAGTAGAGATCTTTCATCCTATTTTTGTTGTTGTTGTCCATGGTTATGAGAAGACTGTTGTATCTTCAGATTCCTATTAATATTATGAGCAAAAAGAGTGCAGAAGATAAAATGCTAGATAGGAAATGATTTTGAAAAGCTCCCTCTAAAAACACATTCTTTCAAAGCTCATTCAGTATTTCCCCTTTAAATTTCATTGGTTATCTGAAATAATTCCCTAAAGGTTTGTAATTTTAACTAAACATATAGAGAGTGCCCTAACATATTAACATTTCATTAGAAATTATGGTGTGTCTACCACAGAGCCAGTTGTCAGAGACTGGTATACTTAAAGTCCTTTCTTGAACAAGTGCCCTCATTAGCAATGACATTTTTCAAGCAAATGGTGTTCAAAACTATTTCAATTAGAAATACTATGGAGTGCATTAAAAATATAACAATGATGGAGCCCTAGACAATGTTGATATTTCAGCATCTCTGGAAGAAATGTGTATATTGCAACCCTGCCCATTCACAATATCTCTTGCTCATTTCTAGAATATGATTGTGTGCATGATCAGCTAAGGGGAATGAAAGAAAAGTTGTGGATACAATCATGTCTTTGGACATGCTTCCATATGCTAAATTTTTATTTTCATAGAAGCTACGAGTTATGTTTATTCATTATTGAGAAAAGATATAGCTTTAGGTCAGAAATGATTGGTGACTTCTCCATTTTTAAGCAGTGAGAGAGTTGGGCTTCAATTCTTTCTTAATCTTATCTCTTTAACAATCATTCCATGAGCTGAAGGTAATGTATTGGTAACAAATTTTTATTTAAATTAAAATTTATTAACTAGGTTAATACACATGCAGGAATATATATTCTCTTTCTCATAAGTTTAAATATAAAGGAATATAACATCCCTAGAATATTTTTTCCTCAAAAATTATCCCTTTAAAATATATAGATGTTAAAGTGTTCATAAAATTATTAAAATCATAGATTGTGTATTTTCACTAGAACACACATATTTTATATTTTCAATTACTATTTTTAATTTTTTGTTAAAGAAGTATATGGTGTACAGAAATTGCAAGCATTAAATATATAAAACACATTTACCATATAGCACCTTGCATTAGTGTACTATATCTGTTATAATTCAAGTAAGTATATTTTTTATTATTGGATTATTATCTTTATATTCCACTTTTTACACTAGGGTTCACAATGTTGTACAGACTTATGCTTTTTCTAACTTTATCCTAATATCATACACATGACCTAAAATTGCCCCTTATAACCACATTCACATGTGTAGTTTACTGCTGTAATTACATTCATAATGTTGTGGTACCATCACCACAATCTACTACCAGAAATATATAATCAAACCAAATAGAAATTCTGTACAGTTTAAGGTTGAACTTTCCGTTCCCTACCACCAACCCAGATGCTGGTTAACTATATTCTAAATTCTGACTATAAATTTTCTTATTCTAGATATTTAATACCAGTGAAATCATATAATATATGTCCTTTGTGTCTGCCTTATTTCTCTCTACAGATTATCATCACAGTTTATCCATGTTGCATGAATCAAAGCTGCATTCTTTTTATTTCTGAATAAAATTGGCTTGTGTGTATACACCACATTTTTTTCCCGTTCATCAGTTGATGGACACTGTGGTTGTTTCCATCTAATGTAAATAATGCTGCTATGAACATCAGTGCTCAAATATCTGTTTGAGTTCTTGCTTTCAATTCTTTTGTCTTTATATAGCAATTGTAGGATTCCCAGGTCATATGGTTATTCTGTACTTAGCTTCCCGAAGATCTTATAAACTGTCTTCCAACAGTGTCTTAAACATAAAACAGTGCCACCAGCAATGAATGAGTGATCCTATTTCTCTACATCCTTTCCAAAACTTCCAATATTTTTTTAAATTCTTTAATAATAGCCATTCTAGTGATTGTGAAATGGTCCCTCAGTGTGGTTTTGATTTGCATTTTTCAAATGGCTAATGTTGAGCCTATTTTAATGTGCTTTTAAAGCCATATACATATCCTCTTTAGAGAAGTGTCTTTTCAAGCCTTTTGCCCATTTCTTAAATTTGAGTTGTCTTTTTGGAAGGTGGTAGGAATGCTTAGCTGAGAATAAGAATTTAACTTTAATTGTGGAACAATGACTTATCAAGGTGATCCCACCTGTTAGAGGCAGGGAAATTTCCCTGACACTTTTAATTTCATTGGATTGTTTCTGTAGAAAGATTGACAATGATAACAACAACAAGAGAGAAAGTGTTTTTGAACTTGAGTATATCCAACAGACAAAATAAAATAGATATTATAGTTCATGGAAAATTTGTTCTGCTCTTCTATCAGTAAAAGAATTTTCTTGTTATTTGGTATTTGGATCCATTTCCTTATTAATTTAATTTGTAATAAAGCAGGGTTAAAAAATTACTTATTTTGTTATCCTCAGAACCTCAAAGAAATAAAAAATCTTAATCCAACTGGCATCTGAGTAATTGGATATGTATAAATTTTTGACCACCCAAAAACTTAGTTCAATAAAACAATTTAGAAATACATTTAGGCAGATGTTCTGAACTTATGACTGGGATCTATCATCTCATATCCAGTGAATGAATTATAAGCTGTTTTTGCTTGTGAAGCTCTGGGGTAGTGCCTGTAAGCAGAAAAGGCTAGTATCCTTTTGTTTGTTCTCAATTGAGTCATTAGTGCATGCCACTAAGAAATGTGCTTGAATTTAATAAGTATGTTTGCATTGTAAAAACCTACCTTTTCTGGGGCTCAGCCTCAATCATATTTAAAAAAATGACAGTTCTCTAGAAAGACAATGATTGATATCTTCTAAATGATGAGTAGCTTTTACCGTACCATTCTTAGAACACCTCTGAGTAATGTATTTGCCAATAGCTAGTCTCAATCATAGGCCTGAAACCAATCTAGTCCCTTAGGAATAGGGAATCTGTTATTGAAAGCACATGGACTTCAAAGTGCGTCAAAAGGTCATCCAAGTGCTAATGCTTATGAACACCTCAGCAGGATCTCATAGACTGCTAAAGGGGATACTTCCCCAAATACTGGGGTTCCTTAGGGCTCTGGAGACCCCCAGTTCCTATGGTGAGGGCAGATGGCACCAGAGTTTGGTGCCTTGCCAGTGGGCCCTACTTTGGAGTTTGTGCTCCTGAGAGTGACAGAGTTGGACTCAGTTATGACTTCCCTACACCTACATATGGCTCATGTGTCCCTTCTATTTGAACCAATACTTGGTGCTGGGGTGCATGGGTTGATAGGTGTGCATCCAAGAGACATGAATCTTTGGACTGTCCACATGCCAGCTGGGCTCAGAGCCTCAGCAGATTTCCAACACCTACTCCCCAGATGAATGGACTCAACCAGGACAAGTAACATGGAGGTGAGGATTGACAACCACCATACAAAGTAAACAAGAGAGCCTACAAATGCAACCAACAGAGCCCCATCCATTGGCTGCATGGGATTAAAGCCCTCTCCAATAGAGGTGGAGTGGACATCACCATCCCAGAATCCTCAGGATTGGGGAATGAACTGTGGACTAGAGTGGACTTACTGGTATTCTACTATTGACATATTGTGATTCTAGCAATGGAAGAAATTACAACATTGATGTGGAGGCAGTGGCATCTGGGGGCAGGGAGAAGGAAAAGCAGTTGTAATACGGGGGCATTTTTGGAGTTGGGAATCATCCTGAATGACATTGCAATGACAGATATAGGCCATTTTATATCATCCCATAACATGCAGAACTGTGTGAGAAAGAGTGTAGACTACAATGTTAACTATGATCCATGATCAGTGGAAATGTTCCAATATGCGTATATCAATTGCAATGAATGCGCCACACTAATGAATAATGTTGTTTATGTGGGAGGTGTGGGAGGTGTGGGGAAAGGGCCATATGGGAATCCCTATATTTTTTGTGTAACATTTATGTAATATAAGTATGTTATCAAAAATAAAAATAATATTAAAAAAAGAAAAACCTTTAGGCAGATGTTCAGGCTCTTTAGGTTATATGTTTAGTTTTTCAGACTTCCTCCTTTCCTGCCTGCACTTCTCTAATCAGCTGCATGTGGAAGGGGTGTAACCTATATGATTTTGTGGCATTTGTGGGAGAACGGGAGCTTCAGATTCACATCGTTTCCTATGGATCCTAGCTGATCACTTTTATTATTTTTTTAAAAAGATACTTAGGTTACAAAAATGTTGCATAAAAAAATGTAAGAGATTCCCCCATGCCCTATTCCCTACTCTTCCCACACATTAACAACTTCCTTCATTAGTGTGGTACATTTGTTACAATTGATGAACACATATTGGAGCATTGCTTGGAGCATTGCCACTAAGTGTGGATTGTAGTTTGCATTATAGTTTAAACTCTCTCCCACGTGATTTTGTAAGTGATGACAAGATATATAATGGCCCGTTTCTGTCATTGCAACATTATTCAGTACAATTCCAGTGTCCCAAAAATGCCCCCCACATTAGAAGGTATGATTTAACTAATTTTTCCTCCTGTTTGTTGTGTTTTGTGTGGAAACTCTAAGACATCATTGCCTAATACAAGATCCTGAAGATGCTTCCTTGATTTTCTTTTAGGAGCTTTATAGTCCTGATTACTATGGTTCTTATATTTATGTATTTGATCTGTTTTGACTTAATTGTGTATATGGTATGAGATAGGGTCCTACTTCATTCTATTTCATATGGATATCCAGTTCTCCCAGCATCATTTGTTGAAAAGACTATTATTCCCCATTGAGTGGAATTCACAGCCTTGTCAAAATTCAATTGACTGGGCTAACTACTGGTGTCAGTGCCTATGAAGAGACACCACCACCAGCTGGTCCTACATGGTGTCAGCTGCCAGAAGAGTGGTGGCTGAGCAAACATGAATGTTGGAGTTTCCCACAGGGAGGTTAATCCAAATTCCCATGTAATGAACAGCAGTGGTGTGAGGCAGATATGCAGTGGGAGTTGGCTTGCTTCATATTGTCTTACTCCGCATTCCTTTCTTCAGTATTCCTGTTGCTAGGACTTTAACAAATATACATAATCTGATATCCAAAGAATGAAGAACTGAAAGCATCAAGGTAGGAAATTGAAGGAAAAATGATAATTAATATTATTTTGTATCTCCTGGGGCACATGATTGAAGTTGACTGTAGTACAAGGATGGTTTGGAGATGTATTCTTTTTGCATGCAGTCATGCAGTGACGTTTTGAAGCTCCTTTTAAGCAAGACTTTTAACTCATTGAGAACAGCTGGTAAATCATGTACAGTTTACAACTCCACAGATTTTTTTCACAATTTCACCCATAATTCCATATTTCCTGGCAAATTTCTATACAAACTATGATCCAACTCACTTCTTCCGAAACACCCAAAATGTTACAACTACATGATGTTTGGATCTTTGAAATTGACAAGTATTAAAATGTGTTGAAATTGAATGAAAACTTTTTAGCTAGAATTTCCTGTAAGGAAGAAGTTCATTATCACAAACAGTACTGCACAGTTTATGATAATGTGAAATGAGAGGTATTTACATTGGAAGGCCAAATCCTGGTTCTTCATAGGCTGTTTTGAAGTACAGATTTTTACTAGAAGATACCTCTAAACATTTAATGCATCTTGCATATTTCTGAAGAGAGGCTTTACAGGCAGGCTAGGCAGGCCCAGTTCATGAGTTAAATGGCTTTACATTGAGTTATAGTAATTAAATCCAAGGAAATAAGTGGTTTCTAAGAAACTAAGATTAGCTTCGTTTATAATGAATGGGCGTAATGTTAGGAGAAGAAAATTTCCAATCATTCAGTCACAGTCTGGTTTAAGTAGACTTACATGTGAACCAGAGTCATTTCTTTAAAAGCTTTTTTTACAATAATATTCCCACCCTCTTGTGATTTACAAGCCAATTGTGAAATCCTGAAAGCTTTCCTTCTAATATCCGGAACAAGACAAGGATGTCCACTGTCACTGCTCTTTTTTAACATTGTTAGAAGTAATTGCTCATGCACTAGGCAAGAAAAAGATATAAAAAAGCATGCAAATAGAAAGGAAAATCTAAAAAATTCACTATTTGCAGATGACTTGATCCTATAGATAGAAATCCCTGAGAAAGCAACAACAAAGCTTCTAGACCTTCTAAATGACTTCATTAAGGAGGCCGGTTATAAGATCAATTTGCAAAAATCAGTAGCATTTCTATACACCAATAATAAGCAATCTTAGAAGGAAATCAGGAACAAAATCCTACTTACAATAGTAACTAAAAGAATCAAATTCCTAGGAATAAATTTAACAAAAGATGTAAATGACTTGTAAGCAAAAACTATGCTACACTGTTAAAGGAAATCAAAGAAGACCTAATAAATGGAAGAATATTCCCTGTTCATGGATAGGAAGACTAAATATCATTAAGATGTCTATCCTACCGAGACTAATTTACAAACTTAATGTAATCCTAATAAAAATTACCACAGCATTTTTTACTGAATTGGAAAAGCTAATTATGAAGTTTATTTTGAAGAGCAAGAGGCCCCAAGAGAAATGAAATTGGAGGACTCAAACTACCTGACTTCAAAACATCCTACAAATCTACAGTGATCAAAATTGCATAGTATTGGCACAAGGATAGACATGCTGACCAAAGGAACCAGATTGACACTTGTGATATAGATCTTCACATATACAGTCAACTGATATTTGACAAGGTCACCAAGATCATTCAAATGGGAAAAATTTGCCTCTTAAACAAATGGTGCTTGGAAACCGGGATAGTCATACACAAAATAATGAGAGAGGAACACCTCTTCACACTATGTACAAAAATTAACCTAAGATGTTTCACAGATCTAAATATGAGAGTCAAGACCATAAAGCTCCTGGAAGATATATAGGGAAGCATCTAGGAGATCTTGTATTAGGTAATTGCTTCATGAAATTTACATCTGAAGCATGAAAATGAAAGAAAAATTTGATAAATGGGACCTCCACAAAACTAAAACAATTGCACCTCAAAAGAGTTTTGTAAGAAAGTGAAAAGTCAGCCTACTCAATGGGAGAAAATGTTTGGTAACCATATATCTGAGAAGGGTCTAATATCCAGCATATATAAAGAAATCCTACACCTCAAAAATAAAGAGACAAACAACCCGTTTAAAAATGGGGTAATGATTTGAATAGACACTTCTTCAAAGAAGAAATACAAATGGCC
Organism: Cabassous unicinctus; assembly: GCA_029593785.1. Lineage (NCBI taxonomy): Eukaryota > Metazoa > Chordata > Mammalia > Cingulata > Chlamyphoridae > Cabassous > Cabassous unicinctus. Next base: position 27,203 of record JAQZBX010017853.1, on the reverse strand, counting down.
AGAAAGCACATGAAAAGGTGCTCAACACCACTAGTTATTAGGGAAAGTCAAATCAAAACTACAATGTGATATCATCTTACACACATTAGGATAGCAGCTATTAAAATACAAAAGACTACAAGTGTTGGAGTGGATGTGGAGGAATGGGCATGCTTATCCACTGCTGGTGGAAATGTAGAATGCTGCATCCATTAGGGAAGATAGTTTGGTAGTTCCTCAGAAAGCTAAATAGGACAACTGCCATATGATCCAACAATTCCACTCCTGGGTATATACCCAGAAGAATTGAAAGCAGGGATAAAACAGATATATGCTCACTAATGTTTATAGCTGCATTATTCATTATTGCCAAAAGTTGGAAACAACCCAACTGTCCATTAATAGATGAATGGATAAACAAATTGTGGTATATACATACAATGGAATATTATTTAGCTGTAAGAAGGAATGTAGTATTAACACATGGGATAACATGGATGAACCTCGAAGACCTTATGTTGAGTGAAGCAAGCCAGGCACTGAAGGACAAACATTACATTACTTCAATGATATGAATTAAGCAAATTGAGAAGACTAACAGAACTAGAGTCTGGAATATAGGTATATAGGAGACAGAAAGGGAGAAGAAGTTTGTAAGCCAATGCCCATATGGGTTAAATCTATGATAAAGTGGAAGAGCGTAGTTGTGCAGGGGATGGGCATGACAGTGGTGCAGTGATGTTACTGGGTTGGGCGGTGTTGATTTGTGAATGGGTAGGGTTTGGAGGGTGAGTTGTACTGTCCATAGAAATAAGGAGAGGGTTGGGGAGATCACAGGTGAACTCTGGCCATTTTCAGGTATGTGGTTGAAACTACAAAGTTGGGAATATTCTTTTGGGAAATTTGAGAGGGGAGGGTTTCTGGTTTAGGATTTTGGAGTGGGGGCACATGGGAAAGGCTTCTAGGAAGTGTGTGAGTATTCATCTTGACATAGTGTGTTGTATCAGTGGGTGGCACCCACATAGTGAGAGGGAAGGTTTTAGACTCCCATTCTTTGGAGACCTGCTATGTTCACAGACAGAGTAATGGGAGTATCTTGAGAGCATAAGCAGTGCTTAATAGGGGAGGGCAGGCCAGTATGCCAAGCTTTCAATGTTGTTGCTAGTAACTATCAATCTGGTTTTTCAAGGAGTGAAGATTGATGGTTGCTGTTGATCCCAAGGGGAGGGGTAGGGAGAAATAGAATAGATGGAACATGGGGAATTTTGGGGGTGATGGAATAGTTCTACATGATTTTGCAATGATTGATATAGGCCATGGTAAATTTCATCAAAATTTATAACAGTGTATGGTCAAAATATAAACCATAATGTAAGTCATTGATCATGGATAGTAGCATTGTTTCAATATTTGTATATTATTTTTAACAAATGTACTATCCACATGTAAAATGTCATTAATAGGGGAAGGGGCAAAAGGGGAAGATATTGGGCATATGGGAATCCCCTATATTCTGTACATAATTTTTCTGTAACCTAACATTTCTTTGAAGCCAAAATTTAAAAAATAAACAAATGGGGGTATAAATGGAAGAAAGTGTCACTGTACATAAAAGATAACAGATCTTACAGTGATGAAAGATATAATATCAATTTTTAAATTTTATATTTTAATTTTTTATTATTCCATTTTAATTTTTTCTATTTTATTTGTTATTTTAAAAACTATCATTATTATTTCATTTTTTAATTAATTGTATTTGGTTATTTTGTTGGCTTCATTTTTTAATTAGTTTTGGATCACAGAAGGGTATCAACTGTGGCACGGGAGGATCATTGGTGCAGGGTGTCAGTGATAGGGGATGCATGGGAGGAGTTTCACCACAGGCATACCTATAAGTCATATACTTGTGTTCAAGTGTTCATGGGGCATTATCACTGTGGATGGAGATTCACACAATAAATGAAATAATGTTGAATTCCCATTCTGGGGAGCTCTGCCACATTCTCCAATGGGATAGCAAGTACCCCCTGACTATGGGGGCAGTGACTAGTGACAAGGATGGACCATTGATGCACCCATGATATTGATGACTGTACTTATGAGCCTATACATTTGAAATTGAAACTTAGCTTATATTATAGGGTGCTTAAGGGTTGCCACCTGAGAGCCTCCTTGTTGTTAAAATGTGGTCCCTCTTGAAGCTGAACTCAGCATATAAATGCATTACCTTTCCCTCCAACATGGGACATGACTCCTGGGGATGGGCCTCCCTGGCATCGAGGGATTAGTTCCAAGGGCCAACTAACAATGCAACTGGAAAAAGACCTTGACAAAAAGGGGGAAAGGACAAACACAAATTAGTTTATATGGCTAAGAGATTTCAAAGTGAATCAGGAGGTCATTTCAGAGGTTATGTTTATGCACGTCTCTGCAGGATCTCATTGACTGCCAAAGTAAATATTACCGCAAATAACATGGCTCCTGCAGGCTCTGGAGACATCAAGACACTATAGTCAGGGCAGACAGTGCAGAAGTTTGGCACCCTGTGAGTGAGCCCTACTTTGCAATTAATGCTCCCCAGTGTGATAGAGTAGGACTAAGTTGTGGTGTCCTTACACATGGGTCTTCTGCCCCTCCTATTTGTACCTATAGCTAGTACTAGAGTTAGAAGGTATATTTCCAAGAGTCTTAAATCTTTGTGCTCTCCATGTGACAGCTGGTCCCTGAATATCAGCAGAGTTGTAATCCATACTCTCCAGTTCACTGGACTCACCCAAGACATCTAACAAGAAGAAGATAATGGACAGTGAACATCCCAAGGAACAGATTCTACAACTGCAAACAAGATAGTCCCATCCATCTGCACCATGGGAACTAAGCCCCCTCTCAATTAGAGGTGAAATGGGCATCACCATCCGTGAAACCTCAGGATTGGGGAATGAACAATGGATTAGAGTAGACTTATTGTTATTCTACTATAGACTTATTGTGATTCTAGCAATGGAAGAACTTTTATCATTGATGTGGAGGCAGTGGCCAGTGGAGGTTCTGAGGGGAGAGAGAAGAAAACTCAGTTGTAATTTGGGGGCATTTTCACAACACGGACATTGTCCTGAATGACAAAACAATTACAGATACAGGCCATATATCTTGTCATAATTTACAAAATTGTTTGGGAGAGAGTGTAAACTACAATGGAAACGATAATCCATGCTTAGTGGTAATCCTCCAAAATATGTTCATCACTGTCACAAAAGTTATCACATTAATGAAGGATGTCATTAATATGGGAAAATGTAAGAAGGGTAGGGAGCAGGACATATGGAAATCCCCTGTATTTTTTATGCAACATTTATGTAATCTCTGTATCTTTAAGAAAATAAAAATGTAAATTGAAAAAATGGATTATCAAAACTTTGAGTCATATCAATATTATTTCATTTTTATGTGGTTTGATGGGTCTTGAGATGTTCTATTTTTATCAGCTTGGAAAGTTATATTTATATGAATAGTTTTGCTAAATAATAAGTCATGAAATATCTTAAACTTTTAACTAAATACTGCTTTTTAAACCTAGGAAACAACACACAAATTTATTTTGTATGAAAATGATTACAAAGTAGAAAAGTAATAATATGTTTAAATTATCTAGTTAAATCTGTCATATGTAATGCACAGAATAAATTAGAAAATGCAATTTGTGTAAAATAATAAAAGGTGTAAGTTTACAATATCTTGCCTTAGTTTACAATAGCAATCTGCTCTTTTATATTGTCTACTTATTCATTCAAAGTCAGCATATTATTCATAGCTATTTAAATTATTGATTTGATAATGCTAATGTATCTGTCACATTGATAATGCTTCTGCTCTTTACACTGTATCTGCAAATAGTGCTTTTGTTATCTGAATATCTTTTTTTTTTTTGAAAGCCAGACGATATACCTAATAAAAGACAATGAAGTAAATAGGCCACAAATGTTGTCAGTTTCTTAGCTGGTATGACAAATGCCACAGTCTGTTGCATTAACAACAGGAATTTCTTGGCTCAAAGATTCAGAGGATAGAAGGCTTGGCTACTCTCATGTTTGATAGCAATCCCTGGGTCCCTTGATTTCCCATCACCTGTCAAAGTCCTCTCTTTTCTCTTCCAGTACTTATTTCATTCTATCATAGTCTCCAAAGTGGGTTCTCTACATGAAGTTTCATTCCTATATAGAATGGGACACAATTTAACTAAAAATAACAACTTGAAAAGGTTCTATTTAAACACTCATAGTAATGTATTAACATTAAGAACATGTTCTGTTTTGTTTTCTTTCTGCTCCTAACGTACATAATTCATACTTCCACTGCCCAAGCTCTGGACCCCAGAAAGACATTTTTCTAATCCATCATATCTCAAAATCATTAATTCATCCAAGAAAAAACTATGAATCCAATGTCTAATCAAAATTAGTAACACTTATGCCCCATCCTGGAAAGGAATTTGACTCCATATTATGGACTGTTGTAATGTAGAAATCAAATGATTTCCTTACAAAATACAATGATGATAGGCATAAGATAAATATTCCTATTTCAGAAGGGAGAAATTGGAAGGAAAACAGGGGTAAATGTCACAGGTCCATTAGATTGCAAGGTCTAAGAGACTTTGAATCAATAATTTGCTCTCTCTGCTTCATGGAGAAGCACCCGCATGTATTCTAAACACTTGTGCAGTCTCCCAGAAGATAAGAGTATACGTCTCAGCCTCTGAAATAATCAGAATCTTGGCCACACTCTGACTGAATGCAAGGTATAGGGTCCATCATACTGCAGCATTGGAGTTATGCTATTCTCCCTTTATATTGGGGTAAAACTACCAACTACTCCAAGTTCCAGGTGAAATGACCTGTCCCCATCAAGCACAGGGGTTGACTGGCTGTTGCCACACAAATAGGTGGGCATTCCCTCTTAGCAGGAGAGGTACTTTCTGGCCCAGTCCTTTTTATCAATGTTTTTGTCCATTAAGTCCTTCTGCCTTCTATTTATCTGTTCTCTGTCCCTTTCAGTCCAGGTTGGTAGTATGTTCTGTTCATTCCAATTTTGTAAAATTCATTGTCAGGTTTTTATGAAGTTAAAGGGGGTCCAAACATCAGATGAAAGAACTTTCCACAACTCCTTCCTTAATAACTGCATGTTAAATCCTGTCTTTAACTGAAATGGCCGGCTAGATCCATGTTCAGACACTTTCTTTAATAAATTGTTCATTTAAATCATCATATGTAACCCAGTTCTCTGGGAATCACTTCTTGAAATCCCAATGGTTTCCCTGACAGAGAAATTTCTGGTTTTATTCTCAGATTGCATTATCTGGATAAGATGCTATATTCAAAATCAATAATTTCTGCTTCCTTCATGCTTAATAGTTTAATTCTTATCTTATCCCTTTCCTTTAGCATTTTTCTATTTGATTCACTAGAAATAAGGCTGCCTCATCCACAAATAACTTGGAAATCTCTTAAGCTAAATGGCTAAGTTCATTGCTTACAAGTTCCAAGTTCAATCCAACAATCAGACACCATTTTACCAAGTTGTCTACTACTTTATAATAAAGATCACCTTCCATCCAGTTTATAATAACACATTCATTATTTCCTTCTAAAATCCCATCAAAGGTACTTGTGTTATCCATAATCACAGCAATATTCTCTGCAATGCAATCTAGATTTTTTCTTTTGGGAACTCCATGTTCTTCCAGTCTTTATTTATTCCCCAATTCCAAAGCAACTTCCATCTTTTTATGTGTTTGTAATAATAACACCTACTTCCCAATACCAAAATTGTCTTAGTCTCCCAACTGTTATGATAAATACCACACAAAAAGGTGACTTAACAATAGGAATTTATTGGCTTATGATTTCTCAGACTAGGTGTTTGCAGTGTTATATCTGTCTGGCAGTCCTTATTTCCTTAGCTTTCCTTTCACAATGAGATGTCCTCCTCTTCCTATTCTGGATTCTGTAAGCTTCCAGCTTCTCATTCTGCCACATGACTTTCTCTTCATAATGCATCCAGGAATAAGATTAATTCCCAACCTCATTCAGTTTGTTCACACCATATCTATAAATAACATCTTCTAAAGGTCCTGTTTATATATAATGGGTTCATACTCACTGAAATGGCTTAAAATTAAAGATAACCCCTAGAAGACAAATATACAAATTTTACATAGCTAGGAGTTAGGCTATGTTTACAGTTTGCTCTATCTGTAAGTTAGTAGAGGCTAGAATTTCCACTAGTTTCATTGGTTTGTGGTCCCCTATTTTCTTAAATCAGTTCTAAGCCTTTAAATTATTTATTCTGTAATCAACTTTTGTTACAGAGGAGATGTTTTTGTATCCTCTGATGTGTACTAAGCATTCTCTAATCCTAGGATTTGGTCTCTATCTTTTACTTAACTTGTTTCTCTGGAATGATACCTTCACAACTCTTTCTTTGCTTTGTAAACTCCCTACGCTTAAGGTGAGATAAGAATTGTAGAGTAACCTGCTCTCAGATATTTCCCTTTCCCTTTATCAAAAGATAGAGGGTGACTGATTTCAATATTTTCCCTCCCCAACATAGAAGGGCAGATGTGGCTGCAATTATATTTCCTTTCCTGCATGTCACTTATATTCTGAGAAAACATTTTTATTAAGCTCTGGTAAAAGAGTTTCCATTTAGTTCAGTCCTTTTTAAGGAGAACAGGTCACTCTAAGCATATTTCAAAATATTTACTTTCCCCTCTCCATACTGATGGTACAAGATGGAATTTTCCCCAGTCTTCAGAGTAGGAAAATGGTGTGGCTATTGGAGATAAAACTCAGGAAACTATGGTCTCAAACCCCTATATCTGGGTTTCAATGAATCTTCAATTTTAGAGTTTGTCCACACTGAGCATTCACAAATTGGTCAACTAGAGTTCAAGCATTCCTGTGTGTATTGGCTGTAGCAGAGTGCTTCTATTTCTTTACTTCTCCTCCAGTGTAGTAGTGCTTTCACTTCACCTGCCTCTATTCTCTTTTTAGGGTAGTGGTTTGTCCTGTGACCTCAATTCTTTCAAAGATGTAAGAAGAGTTTTTGTTTGACATATTGTTTAGCATTTTTTCTTTTTCAGATGGGAATGATGGTTTCAAGGATGTTTAAATATTGTACCTTATAGTGGTAGTCTGAATAATGCATTTTATTACCTAACACCTCAGAAATATTCACAAAGTGGATATTTATTTGTTCCAAATAATCCTCAACAAATTATTATAACACAGTCTTTTAAATAATATAATAAACTGAACAAGTAAGTAGAATAAAGGACAAATTTTCTTATAAATAGCATTTTAAGAAATCAAAATTACAGTCATCCAAAAATGATTTTAAAATCTTTATAAAATACTCTAAAAAGAGTAGTAACATGTACTATAATGGTTACATAAGTAATTTATTCAAAAGGATTATGAAAAATGAATGGGATACCATCCAAGTGTCAATTAATTGATCCACTTAGAGCAAGCAAAAATAAACAATAGGGAAATGTAATTTTGGGGCATTGATATTAGATTATGTTGCAGTTTTTAAATGTTTGCTAAATGTAAGGAAAAGTGAAATTATTAAAGAAACTGAAACGATGATGTCATTCACCAAAGAAACAAATTTACCGGTAAAATGTTTACACGTATTTCAAATTATTTTAACTAATACTTATTAAACAATCTCTCTTATCAGAGTTATGCATTAAAGTTTCATTGCTTGAGAAAATTCCCATAAAGCCAGTTATCTTGAAATTCATTGTCTAGTATGTGTTAAATCTTAGAAGAAGAGATTGGCAATACCAAATATTAGCAAATTATTATAAAAATTAAGTAAAAGAATCAGTTGCTATTGCTGAGCAGCATTTCTATATTTTTGTTTTCTTTTTTTTTAGTGAAGTTGTGAGCTTGCAAAACATAATATATAGAATTCCCATACATCATCCCTCCACCAATACCTTACATTGTTGTGAAACTTTTATCACAGTGTATGAAAGAACAAACTCAATTTCTTACCACATGTTATGGTCCATAGTGTACATAGTGTATATTTTTTCTGCACACCACTATAATTAACACTATGTATAAGTATTGTGCATTTGTTTTAGTTCAAGAGAGATCATGCTCAGATTTGTGCTGTTAACCACAGTCCATCTTCTACCACAATGTTCACTGTGTTATATAATCCCATGCTTTGTACATTCTATCCAAATTATACACTGAGTGACTGTCACTTTAACCACAGAGTTGTGCAGCTTTTGCCTCAATAAAACTTTGAAACATTTTTGTCTATTATTGTTTTTTAATTGCTCTTGTGAGGCAGTTCTCCCCAACAAATTCATCTTTTGAAAAGAAAATGCAAATTTTTGATTGTTTAAAAAAATAATTAGATGGATATTTAGACACACAATTTCATACTGTAAAGCTTAATGAAATTTGAATTGTAAGTTAAATATAATGGGAAAAAAATACTGCCAAGAAAATAAAAAATTCTAAAACAAATAAGTGGTTTGATGTGATTTACATATAATATTTATAAAATTCAAAAGTGAAAATAACATAAATTCAGATATCAAACAGATGATAATATTAAATTATGAAGGAAAATGGATTGATTATTTATTCAAAATAAGTGAAAATCAATCAGTAAAATGTATATGCAAATTTGAAGACCTGAAATAACACATAGCGAGAAGTCATTATGCAATAGTCTCAAAGAAGAATGTTACAAGGCATATACATAATTTCATTGGTATTTATTTAAATTATTATATATTTATTGCAATTCTAACAAGATTTGTTTTTAACATATAAAATTAATTTTAAAAATTATCGGGGTAAAACTCTTTATCTTAAATTATGTTTTGAAGTGGATTTCATGCAAAGAGTCTAATAAAAACAAGCATATTATACAAATAAATCTATTTTGGTATGTCTTAACTGACTACAATTCATAAATTTAATTGGGAAACATATCAAGAACAAATAATGGAATCCTTGGACACATTATTTATTTTTCTATATATTTATCAGAAAAAAATTCCATACATATAAACAAATACATTTGAATTATATATATATATATATGTATTATATATAAAAACTGGAGAGGATTAAAATGAATAAGTATTAACTGAAATGTAGATTGCGCTATATTTAATAGTATAAATTACTGTAATTAATTAGGTAAACATTATTAAATAGTGTAATATGATTTTGTGACAATTCATTAAAAAACATAATACCGCTTCCAAAATTGAGTGTTTAGAATAAAAGTACAATTTATTTTTATGGTCTCCACTAGAATAATATCTTCATAATCAAATGCAACTTTAGTAATTGCAAAAGTTAAGATTCAGAAATTAATTACTGATGTTTATTTGAATGATGTTACAATATTATAATAATGTTATTTAGGGAAAATAAGTATAAATTTCAGCATGGAGTAATGTTGGTGAGGTGGAGTATATTTCTTCTTGTCTAATAGTAAAACATATATTGTGTGTCTTCTGACATAGATAATTCTGCCTAATATTCTGTAAATCTCAAATGAGGTTGAGCAGAAAGGGGTGACCTGATTAATTATCATAATTTTATTAAAAACAGGTTGAAGAAATTTGTCTATGAGTTGTATTCAGAAAAGTAGTAGTTTCGTTGTTGTATCCTATCTCTGTTTTAATATCACTGTTCAGTATATGAAGTCCATCTTTGAATATCTCATTCTCAATAAATATCAATATGTTATGGAGTTTTAACTTGCCAGAAATTTTCTGAGAGTTCTAGCCATTTGTTTCAAAGAATGTAGATGATGGGGTTGACCATGGGAATGAGGATAGTGTAAAAGACAGATACTACTATATCTTGCTCAGTAGTATGATAGGCTTGGGGTATAAAGTACATGATGATGCCTGTTCCATAGAAGAGAGACACTACAATCATATCAGAGGAACAGGTTGCCAAAGCCTTTCTCATCCCTAAATTTGAACTTAATCTCAAAACCTTAGAGATTATTTGCCCATAGGAGGCCATAGTGGCAGATAATGGAATGAGGAGGAACAAGAAACCACTAAAAAAGATTGCATTTTCATAAAGAGATGTATCAGCACAGACAAGTTTCAGGAGAGCTGGGATCTCACAAAAGCAATATTGGATATTTCTGGAGGCACAGTAAGGAAGATTGAGAGTATATGTGACATGGAACAAAGCGTTGAGTTAAGCACCCACCCAGGTGCCAGACACCATGAAAACACAGATTGTAGGGCACAGGAGAACTGAATATCAGAGATAGTGGCATATGGCCACATAGCAGTCATAAGCCATAACTGCCAAGAAAACAGACTCTGCTGAAAAAATGGTCGTGAAGAGAAAGAGCTGCATTCCACTGTTAATAAATAAAATAGTATTTTTACCAGAAAGGAAATCATTAGCTAATTTAGGGACAATAGTGGAAGTGTTCAAGAGGTCCATAATGTAAAGCTGACTGAGCAGAAAGTACATAGGGGTATAGTGTCGAGAGTCCATCCAAATGAGAATAATCATTATAATATTGTCAACAAGGGCCACAAGGAACACCATGAAAATGAGAGAGAAGATGAGATTCGAGGCTTGAATGTGTTGAAATAGCCCTAGGAGAACAAAGTCAGTTCCAGTGGTCTGATTGCTCCATTTGCCCATTCTCTCCTTCCCAATTCATTATCCTAGAGAGACCAGACAAAAATCTTTAATTCCACCACAATTTGGTTGCATCCTCATTTTATAATGTGCCAACTTCTTTCTCTTCCTTAGTTGTACAATGATATATATTAATCTCTACAGCACAATTATTCTTTTTACTGTTGCTATGTCACTTCATACTGATTTAAAATACTTTTACCAAAAATTGCCTAGACACTACCTTCTCCATAATTTAAGAAAATATATTAAGACGCCTTGAAATTTGGATAAGATTAGTAGGTAAAGTTTTTTTTTTTTAAAAAAAACAACATTCAAACACATACTCTTTCCATGTACCTCTCCAAATCTACTTCTCTATCATCTCTATTAATTTACCTGCTACATTTATATCTATGTCTATGTCCATTTCTATGTCTATATCAATGTCTGTCTTTGGTCTTATATCTATATCTAGGTCCACACTTACATCCATATTTATTTCTATTAATATTTCTATTTTTATTTCTGCTTCTATTTCTGTTTTTGTTTTTGTTTCTATTTTTATTTTATATTTAGAAACAGGCAACTCATATATTTAAAGGCATTCTTTGTTTTCCTAATTCCTGATTTGCAAGTGCTAGAGATTGTGTAAATGACATAGCAGTTATAAATAGTCTTCTATATGCCTATATGATATTAGGTGTTTTTCATATGCTATTTTACCTTTATAATGTATCTTCAAGGAATTACTTTCTTTCTTTTCAAAAGGCAAGTTTTATTTTCAGAGAGATCAAGTAATATTGCATACTTTGATACAGTTAAATAACCAACACCATAATCACATCAAAATTGTCTCCAAGCTCCCTGTTTCTTTGCATCAGCATGTTACCTCATTACCTCTCTTAAAGAGAAATCATGTTTAAGTGCTCTTATTTTGAAAGTAATATGGGTATGTTTGTCTTTATATTTTTGTAATTTGATAGCTGAGAACATAATACCATCCAAAGACCAGAAGAAGCCGAGTGTCAGCCCAAATGCCTACTGCATAAGATTCAGTAATTTGACTTTAAATACTCAAAAGATTGTTGACGATAAGACAAACTAAAATCAATGGAAATAGACCAAAAAGCTAAAATGCTATTACTGAAATAATTTAGCTGGAGGAATATTCCACATCTCTGCTTAATCCAGTTGAGTTCTGTGTTAAGGGAAACAAAAAATCCCTAATCTAAATTGTCAATAACCTTGTCTAAAGGGGGTAAATAGAGAGAACCTCAATTGACTCATATTACTCTTGTGGAAATGAAATTGAAGTGACTAGATGGGCTAAATTTGTTACTATTCAGGCATTACATTTCTCAAGATGTTCCTCAAAATTTAGGTCATATAAATATACCTATAACAACAAAATGTAAATGTCACTGAACAATGAAGACAACTAGTATGTTTCTTGGATAAGTGTAGTCTGAATTACTAGTTGCCACTGTATAGTGACTTTATTCTTAGGGTTGGAAACATGCATAGTTGACATTGACCCACTACTAAGTATGACATTTTGGTTAGAAAAATATTGCATTGCACTGCTTATTTTTATTTTAAGGGATACCAGCTTATCCTATCTATTAGTTACTAATTCTCAAATAATGAGATAAATACAAAATAATGGAAGAGCAGAAAGCAGCTTAAAACCTTGTGAACTTTTTAATTTGACTTAAACTCAGGAAAATTCTTACTGCTTACCATATATGGATTCTGAATTGTATTTCAAAATTTGATTTTATAAATTCATTTTAAAGGATGCCAAAATAATCAGAATTAAATAAAAAAATATCTAGTGATTTTTAAATAACTGTATCAAACTTACTTTTTCAGTTGTATGAATGCAAACTGAGTATTTATACATTCTACTGAAGCATTTTTTTCTCAAAGAAATCAATTCCTTTAAGGAAAAAACAATCCTTGACTCAGGATTCATTTGGAATTTGTTCTTATGCTTTCTTTACTATCAGTGTTTGTAAATTGCATGACTTTGGTCTTAAAATAATGGAGGGAGAGAGTAAAAATTGCTCAAAAAGAAAATCAGAAGAGCAGACTCACAAAACAGTTGGATTCCTGAGAGGGAATTAATTTCATTGTCTCTAAATATAATTTCTTAATGAATAGTTGAACACAGAAAAATAAGGGAGTCCATCATTATAAATCGGTGGTGCATATATTAACCTGAGAAGTGCAGATATAACCCAGGGAAGATATAAATAATATAAGACAGTTAATTATTAAAAGTCTCTCAATATATCCTTAATCATCTGTTACTTTGGTGTTCTCCCTCCTTCAAAATAGTTATCAGTACCATAAAGAGACTTTTGTCAGTCTGTAAGAATTTTGGAATTTGGATTACTTCTAATGGCCTATTTTCCTTTAACAGCAAATAACTTAATTATGAATATCTAGATTGGCAAGCTTTAAGGAAATGAAAATTTTGTTCTTCTCATTGCACATTAAAATGCAAATCCAAATTTAAGGATGTAGATATAAAAACATACTCTGGTTTCTAATTTTGATATAAAATGTAACCCTACCTTGTTCAAGTGATTTTCACAAATGATGTTTCAAACACTGTTCCATAAATTGGTGATAAGAATATTTGCCCCATAATATTAATATGTATTTTCACTTTTTAATAATTTAAAACAAGAAGAGTCAATTCATTTACTTGAAATAACTAGTAGGATATTAGAATATGAAGGACTCAAAGGCCATGTAATCTTTATGTGAAAGAGTTAACACATATATTTTAAGTTTTATGCATGATAAATATAAAAATTATCTACTCATTGTCTTTATATTGAGACACTCCTGTGACTGAATTATTCATTTATTTCTTACATGTTTTTCTGCATGTAAACATATCAAATTGATATGTAATATTTAATTTAAAAAATAAAGTTCTTGCATTTAAAGCTTTTAGGAATTGTTTCTAATTTGCATAAACAGAGGCAAATTAATAAATAAATAATAAATATCTTCCACTTCCCCTTTTACAATGTATTCAATGATAGTTTAATATATTTTTTTGTAATTATAATATAGTTTGAGACAATGTTTCATCTACTGTTATTGAAAAACCTTTGAAGGATGCATGACATCAAACACAAGTGGTAAACAGTAAAACTTGTATTTAAGAGCTGTTTGACTTCACTTATATTTATACTGACTCAGAGATTAGTATTCGTTATTATCTAACATTACTTTACCTGTGTTGCAGCAGCAAGGCTTAAAATGTTGAATGAACTAACTACTCATATAAGAATAACATTATCAATTGCCTAATATTCAATTGATATTGGGGGGATTAAAACTAAATTCAAATTTCTTTTCAGAAATAATAAACACTGATTTACTTTTTGTATTTTTCTCAAGATAGGACCAGAAATCTATTTATGAAAAAGGAAGAGTTGCACAAAAAGGTATCCAGAGAGATTCATCTTTCTTTGCTGTCAGGGCCATACATTACTAATGAACAGCTTGAAATACTTTACTACAGTTATATGGGCCAATTTAATATTTTACCTTATCAGTCCTCAGAGAAAGTTTCCCTTTTCGCAATTCTGTTCTTTTGGGTAGAACAAGCACAATTATCCCATTGTCGTTCAAGTGGACAAATTAAAGAAGTCTATTCTCTTGGAAACAAGCACAGAAAAATATCAATCCGTTCCATTAGCATTCATATGTCATCCCCAGCTAACTCCATCTGAGAAATGGAAAATTGCAGTGGTGAAATACCAATATGGAATTCCACAGCAGCTACTTGTATCCAGAGTGAATAGTTTCCTTCCTGGATTCTCCACTTATTTGTGACTTTAGATATGTTACTTATCTTTTCTTTCCTTTGGAATTCCATCTACAATATGATTATGATAAGAGCATGTATGTTATAGGGTTTTTTGAGTATAAATAAATTTATTAATGTAAATCTCCTTAAACATTGCCAAGTGTTGGGAGATATGAGGGATTAACAATAAAATGATGAGGTTTTGTTTTAAATTGTTATGAATTGATAAAATTAGAAGTGTGAATTGATCCATAATGTATGATATTTTTCCTGAAGGTATATTTATATCCATAAATATTTAATTTGAATAATGAGAAATATATTTTATTTATTAAAATATGTGTGACACAAAAATTTAGTGGTTATCTGACCTCTCATTTAAAAATAAAAAATAAAATACATGCATATATATTTTATATTTGTGTGTGTATACACACACACACACACACACACACACACAAGCTCACAGAACATGATTTATAAAGAGAGACATTTCGTTGGTCTGTTTAATTGTGAAGTATTCACCAGAACATCTATTTGATTGTAAATTTAAATAACTGTACAGATTTAATTAAAATTCTCTGAGCATTCAAATCACCACATAATTGCTAAATATTTTTCTATATATATGGGAAGGGAGAGATGTAAAACAATCTGAAGGAATGAGCTTGATTTCAAATGAAATCTCAGGCTGTATGTTGTAAATTGGGTTTGTTTGTTTGAAGCAGATTTTAAGGTCCTTGTGAGAATATGATATTAAACTATTTAACTTTAATTGACTGCTTCTTGTGTGTTAAGCAGAATTATAATTGCATTATAACTAATGGAATTATATCTATATCAGACCTCCGATTCTCCCTGTTAGGAAGACATTATGAATAATACCTGCATTTCAAATATGGAAGGTCCCTAATATCACCCAGAGTGCAAAGAGTGGAATCAAAAGTTGATCATAGATATCCGCTACAGTGCCTGTGTTACCAAGTAAAGGATCTTTTGCCCCATGAGCACAGAAGCCAATACTGTGACTCCAGAATTTTGAGAAAAGAAAGAGCTTTATTCCAAGGTCAATTAGCAAGGAAACAAGAGGCAAGGTCAAATCTGTCTCCCTGACACATGTTCAGGGTTTTTAAAAGTGATTTGAGTGGGTAAGGAAATGTTTCCAGCACATTCATGATGGCAAGGAGCATGCACAGTAGTTTTTCATGTTTTGTCACACATTACATGTCAATGAAATGGCAGTATTAATATGTTTTATGGGAGTGGTTTTCCTAGGAATAGTTACTTAAGTTTAAAATTTGCTCGGAGTGCAGATATGTTAAGCTGGGTTTTTCCAAGGTCTGGTCTGGCCAGTACCTAACTACCTTAGGCCATTTATAGCCATGCTTCTTTGCTTGAAGAAAGTTGAAAGGATAAAAAAATAAATAAACCAAAAGAGGGAAATTGCAATAACATCACTCAGTTTCACCTCTGTTCTTGTCTGCCATGTTTTAAAGTCACATCACATCTAATACATTACAAAGGTTTGAGTTTACTTTTTAGTACTCTGCTAAGGGCATTTTAAAACATAGTGTTATAATGTAAATACAAAAAGAATTAGAAATTGGATGCTTATTGTTATAATGTATTTGGATTGCATGTAATTATTAAATATGATTTTGGGACATCAATTTCAACTACAAAATTACCATGAGAGAGATTTAACATTTTAGTTTGGGGCATATTGTTTTGTTCACAAGTATTTTTGTTACCAGGATTAATGACCTTAAAATGAGGTGCCACATGTATTGAACAAAATATCATTCATAATGGAAACACGTTTTTCATACTTATTGCACCCTATTCACCCATTACCTTTGAATTCAAAATACAGTCTAATGAATAAACAGAAGAAATATATTTAGTTATTTTAATGAGAATATATCTTTACATAGGCTATTTATTTCTCCTAAAATATATTGATTCTCCTAAATATTTCTATATATGCAATAAGACTAATCTTATGTGAATATTTCTAGGTACTATAAAACTGAAATATAGTCAATTCATTTCATTAGGCTAAGAATATTTTGGTATACAAATTAAAAGCTACATTGCAAGAATGAAAAATATAAATGACTATCCTATGAATTTAGACACAAAAACTCAACTCAAAATATTGTAAATTGAAACCAGAGATATATGATAAGGCAAATACATAAATTTGATATATCCAGGAGTGCAAATTGTCTAAATATTAAAAAAAACATAATCCATCTTTGAAATATCTTAAATGCCATGGTCAGTAGCAATGCTTCAATATTTTTATATTAATTGTAACAAATGTACCATCTGCATGTAAAACATTATTAATAAGTCAGGGGAGAAAAGGGGGAGGGTGTTGTGTACATGGGAATCACCTGTATTCTCTATGTGACTTTTCTGTATCCTAAAGCTTCTTTGAAGATAAATGAAAAAAATTAGACACTGGAAAAATATATGGAAGAATATATTGTACATACAAGACATCAGGTCTTACAGTAATGAAAGACAATGTCTAAGAATTTATTTTTATTATTTTTTTTTAAATTTGCATTTTATTTTTTATTTTTTAAATAATCATTATTATTTCATTTCCTTATTAAGTATATTTCACTATTTTATTGGCTTCATTTTTGAAGAAGTTTTGGATGACAGAAGAGCTACAACTGTGACAGGAGATGATCATTGGTGTGGGATGTCAGTGAAGGGAAATACATGGGAGGAAGCTCACCTGGATATATATGACATACAAATGTGTTCAAATGTTCATGGGGCATCATCACGGTGGGTGGAGATTCACACAATAACCAAAGGAATATCAAATTCCATTCCTGGGAAGCTCTGCCATATTCTCTAATGAATCAGCAAGAATTTCCTGAGTATAGGGGCAATGACTAGTGAGGGAGGATGGTCCATTGATGAACCCTTGAAATTGATGATGGTGGATATGAACCCTTACTCTTCAAATTGACACTTAGCCTAGTATTATAGGTTGCCTAAGTGTTGCCTCCTGTGAGCCTCCCCATTGCTCAAATGTGGCCTCTCTCTAAGCCAAACAGCATATAAATGCATTACCTTCCCCCCAACATGGGACATGACTCCCAAAGATGAGCCTCCCTGGCACCATGGGATTATTACGAAGCACAAATTAACAATGCAGCTGGAAAAAGACCTTGACCAAAAGGGGGAAAAGGTAAAGACAAATGAGTTTATATGCCTAAGAGACTTCAAAGTGTTTTGGGATGTCATTTCTGAGTTTACACTTATGCACACTTCAGCAGGATCTCATTGACTGCCAAAGTAGACATTACCCCAAATAGTACAGCTCCTGAGGGCTCTGTAGACATCCAGACACTATAGCCAAGGTAGATAGATCAGGAGTTTGATGCCTTGTCAGTGTGGCCTACTTTAGAATATATGCTCCCCAGGGTGACAGAGTTGGACTCAGTTGTGGTTTCCTTACACATGGCTCTTTTGTCCTTCTATTTGAACCTATAATTAGTACTAGGGATGGTATGTGTATGTCCAATAGACTTAAATCTTTGGGTTTTCCATGTGCCAGCTGGGCCCTGAATCTCAACAGAGTTGCATCACATACTCTCCAATTCATTGTTCTCAGCCAGGACAACTAACCAGGAGGTGATGTTCGACAACTACCATGCCGAGGACCGAAAGGGTCCACAACTACAAGCAAGAGAGTCTCATCCAGTGGCCCCATGGAATTGCAGTTCCTTCTCACTTAGAGTTGGAGTGGACATCACCAGCTGAGAATCCTCAAGATTGGGTAAGAACTATGAACTACAGTAGACACACTGTTTTTCTACTATAGACTTATTGTGATTCTAGCAATGGAAGAAATTATATAATTGATGTGGACGGAGTAACTGTTAGAGGTTCTGAGGGCAGATAGAGGGGAAAATAGGTGTAATTTTGGGATGATTTTCGAACTTGAGTATTGTCCTAAATGACATTGCAGTGACAGATACAGGCCATTATATATCTTGCTATAAACTACAAAATTGCCTAGGAGAGAGTTTAAACTACAATGTAAACTCTAATCCATACTTAGTGGAAATGCTCCAAAATGTGTTCATCAATTGCAATGAATGCACCTCATTAATGAAGGATGTTGTTAATGTGGGAAAATATGGGATGTGTGGGGAGTGGAGTGTATAGGAAACCCCTATCATTTTTATGTGATTTTTGGATAATCTAAGTATCTTTGAAAGAATAAAAGAACAATAATTTTTTAAAAATTTTCTTTTCAGTTTACATGTTGTTTTTTAAGCAATCATTATTTTTCATTTTCTTTTTAGATTTATTTGGTTAGTTTCCTGGCTTTATTTTGGAGAGGTGTTGGATCCCAGAAGGGTCACAACTGTGGCAGAGGATGATCATTGGTTTGGGGTTTTTGTAATGGGGGAGTGCGTGCAAGGGGGTTCTTCAGGGTCATGCCTCTAAGGAATATGAATGTGCTCAAGTGTTCATGGGGCATTGTCATGGTGGGTGGAGAACCACAGAATAACCAAAAGAATATTGATTTCCCATCTTGGGGAGTTCTACTACATTCTCTAATGGGACAGCAAGTACAAAGTACTAGGTGCAGTGCCTAGTGTAGGAAGATGGACCATTGCACCAGGTCCTTGATATTGATATTGATGGTACTTATGAACTTTTCTTTTTGAAATTGAAGCTTAGCCCAATATTATATTTTATAAGATGTTACATTGTGAGAAACTCCTTATTGCTCAAATGTGCCCTCTCTCTAAGCCAACTTCAGCATATAAATGCACTACCTTCGCCCAGCATTGGACATGACTCCCAGGGATGAGCTTCCCTGGCACTGAGGAATTACTACTAAGGCCAACTAGCAATGCATCTGGTAAAAGACCATGACCATAAGAGGGAAATAGTTCATAGAAATGAGTTTTTATGGGTCCGAGATTTCAAAATGAATCAGGAGGTCAATACAGTGGTTACACTAATGCACATCTCAGCTGGATCTCATTGACTGCCTCAACAAATAATACCTCAAATACCAGGGCTCCTGATGGATCTAGAGACATCCAGACACTACAGGTGGGGCACACAGCTCAGGATTTTGGAGCTCTGCCAGTGGGCCTTACCTTGGAATTTATACTCCCAGATTGTGACAGAGTTGGACTCTTTTATGGTTTCCCTACACACGGCTTTTCTGCCCCTTCTATGTGAATTCATATTTAATAGTATACCAATAGAAAATATTGGTTCACATTTCAAACCACAATAAGAGTAAATATAGTCTCAATTTAATAAAATGTATAATGTCAAAAAACAAAGAAATATTTTAAATACAAAAAAGAAAATCTTGTGGTCACTTCAATGGATACAAAAAAATATTTGATAAAAGTTAACAATTGACATAAAAATCATAAGAAATGAGAAGGGGACTTTTTCAATCTGAGAAGGGTGAGGCACAAATAAACCTTCATCTATCATAATTTCTTTTATACCATTTGCCGGGGTCCAGCCCTGACACAAGAGGGGTAGGGGAACGAAGGTGAGGATTGGAGTCGATGAAAACAAAAAACACGTATCAGGATGGATTAGGTGATCATGAGAGAGAAAGGCTCTCTTGTTTATTTCAGATAGCTCCTTTTATACTAGATGATATCTGATTTTTTAATTTTGGCACAAAAACAATATCTTATAAGAAAGAACAGAGTTCAAAAGAAGTTCATCATTAGACAGACATTAGTAAGTACAATTATAACTTTTCACACTAGAAAACATCCAGGAATTTCAGACTTTTTGCACGCTTCAGTGCTTGCAGGCCCAATCATGATTTGTTTGTCTATCACCTAAGGTGCCTACAAGCATTTTACCTGTCCTGATAATAAGTGACTTCTATGAAAGACATCTTGACAATAGCCCTGACAATCACATATCTCGGAGGGATTGTGCAGAAGGTTTACAGGGTCGCGAGGCCCCCAAGCTGCTGAGTAATTACGACAATGGGTATGCCATCATGGGGGTACAGGAATCCATTTTAATGGCCTTGCCGGATTTTCTTCAAGGCATAGGCCATAAATACAAGTTAATGCTTTACTATGCCTTTCTTTAGAACTATTACGCTTAGTACTTAGCTTCCTGCCTGAACAGACTGATGAACTTAAGACCTGTGGATCATAAGAATAGGAGCAATTGTTTTCATTATAGGCCAAGGTTTGATTATCAGGAACAAGAACAACCAGTGACTTAGCAATAGTCAATGTGACATTTCTTCCACGGGTTTCAAGCATGTGTAATTTAGTCATTTCAGTATAGAAAGAAGTTAAGGCTGCAGCCACCCCAATGAACAAAATTACATTGAGAGAGAGGTCAAGATAACCAAACAAGGTGGCATTGCCTTGCAAACATCCACATTTCCTT
Organism: Cabassous unicinctus; assembly: GCA_029593785.1. Taxonomy (NCBI): domain Eukaryota; kingdom Metazoa; phylum Chordata; class Mammalia; order Cingulata; family Chlamyphoridae; genus Cabassous; species Cabassous unicinctus. The sequence goes on along the minus strand of JAQZBX010017853.1, from coordinate 6,257 downwards.
AGGCCATGTCCAGAGTCTTTGCTGCTAGACAGGTAGGGTCTTGTTATAGCTCCCGACAACCATTGAAGAATTTCTTCTGAAATTTGGAAAATATATCAAGAATATAGCCTATGTACTCTTTTCAATAGTGTAGTACAACGAGAAAAAAGGAATAAGTAAATATACCTGCATGCATAGGTGCCATGGAGATGTACATATAAAATAGAAAATATCTAGAATCAATTATTTTAATATAATAAGTAATTTTAGTGTAGTCCTGGAATAAATAAAAATCATAAAAAAATTAATCAGCAAGACCTCAAAAATGAAATTAAATATACAATCCATTTTATAATGAGATAAAACTGTCAGGAAAAATTCAAAATAAAAATGTTTAAGATATTTGTATTTGAAATTAATAACATATTTTGCTGAAAGCAATGAAAGAAAAAATGTATAAATGGAAATACACTCCATCTTCCTAGAGTAGCATACCAATTATGTGAAGATGTCAGTTATCCACCAGCTGAATTGTAAGTGCAATGCAATCCCCATTTACATCTAGTCTAATTGGAATATGAATTTTCAGAAACAAAATGTGATTGTTGTTTTTTATTCATAATATTGGAGTTGCAATTAATGGCATAATTCCTATCATATCAAGGAAGTGCTCATGGAGACGAAGTTTCTACCCAAGGCCATATGACATAAAAATATTTAGAGTATAGGATGCTGAAAAAAATGTACACAATTTTCTTCTTCTTAAATTGTTGTGCTGATCTGTACCTGAAAATCGATGCTGAAACAATCCTGTTTATTTTACCTTTTCCACATACACATATTTTTCCTGTGCTTAAACAAGCTAACATTGGTGTTAACATCTACCCTACTTCTGCCATTCATAATCTTTTAACTCTCTGGAGAGAAAGGATGCAGAGCTGGACAAATTTCTAGCATGCTCATTTTTCTGGTCATAAAAGCATTACCGTAATCATTTTATGATAGAGAAAATAGTATTCATCAGGATGTCTCCCATGAAGATTATTGAATATTGATGAAAATGGCAACTGCTAAACATTATAGGTATTTAAAACTATGTTGTCTGAAAATTGGACATCGAAGGGGTTATCAGATAATCAGATTCTGTACAAGGATCTTGTCTTTAACTTCTTTTGGTTTTGTTTCTGTTGTTCTTTTTGTTTTATTCTGTTGTTTTTTTTAATGAGAAATTCTAATATGAGATTTCAGTTATATTCTCTTCCATAGAAGGATGGCATTATTCAACCAATAATTTCTCAACATTTATTCCTGTGTAATAACAAATTTGTTCTCTATATAAATTTGGAATATCTACAATACTGTTTTGAGGGCAGCCAAAAAGTAAATTTGTCTGTAATATCCTCACATCTATTTCTAGCTCTAAATTTGTGTCATTTTAAAGATCAACATTCAATTTCAGGTCTTGTTGTATATTTCCCCTAGATATCTGTTATTTCACTCTGCCGTTCCATTTTAACCTTGCCAACCACAGTAGGATTAGATGCCCTTCTTCTTGAACACATACCATGCCATGTATAGCTCTGTAAGAATACTTTCCACTGATTATCTCTCTCACGCATCTGTAAATATCTAGAAGTGAAGGTTTTTGTATTTATCTTTATATTTGCTATCCTTAGCATTTTAGTAGGAACTTATTTTTAATTGATAAATGAGTACAAATAAATTAATTAATTAATAAGCATATAACAGAGTAAGGGGGTTATTCTGCAAAATAAAACAATGATGATTCTGATATCGATTAGAATTATGTGAATTCAAACTTTAAATCTCTGCTTTGGATTTTTTTACATAACATAAATATATTTATTATGTTTAAGCTTCAGTTTTCTTCAGTATCAAACTTCAAATTGTCCTGACTATTAAAGAACAGTGCCAGCAAGGTATGAACTTGCCTTTTGGAAAGTCATCTGCCATATGGATTTGCCTAGACATATTTATTCATAGCATGTTTACTTTAAATTTCTTCTCATTGATCTTGATCAAATATAACAGGATGAACTTTTATGCTCCCCTTGATTATATGAATTTAAACAGTGTAAATCTGGAGGTAGAGAAAATTCAATGTTCTTTCCTGCACCCATATTTGGGCTCAGTATCTTATAGGTGTACGCTTGTTGAGAGTGATTCTCAAGTGGTTTTGCTGATGAGGGCTAGTGAGACAGAGGCAGAAAGGGGTGTGTATGTGGCAGGGAGATGTGTCAGCCAGTAATGGTGACCAGGTGTTTGTGTTGGCTGTGCATATGGACAATGAGATATACCTTTACTTAGAGGGTCAATTTTTTAAATATTTTCAGGAGAGTTTGTTTCCTTATTTGATTGTGTATGTGTTGAGAATTTAGGAGAACCAGGTCACAATGGGATGTGAAAAATTTTGAAATGTTTTGACCACATTTGAGCAAAGCAGTGAAGGAGATAACTCCATCATGGAATTGAAATCAATATTGTGAATGATAAATCAAAGTACAGTGACAACAGCATCAGCAATAAGTATGATTAATGTTAATATTTATTGAGTGCAATTCAATAAATATGAGTTGTTAGCCAGTGTTAACTACTTCAAATCACCAAAAATGCCCTTGAACATTCTATCTCAAGCCACAATGGAAAGTTAGGAATAAAATACTGAGCACTAATAGGAAGCAACAAGTACTGGATTTACCTATTTAGATAGAGCAAGACATTCCATCTAATCCCAACCTCCCCTCTCCCCCTACAGTGGACTCCACTTAAACTTTCACACAAAATATGGGCCCCTAACAGATACACCAATTTTTACATGACAGACAGCATTCTGGGTTCTAATATTCTTATGATCCTCTAATTAGATTACTTTTGTCACTACATGATACACTTAAAACATTTACACACACTATTCAGGAATAATAACAACAACAATTAAATTAACACTACTGACAGTATTTAGACCTAAATTTGGAAATAAATTTACCCTCACACTAAGGAACCATAAGCTTCAAGTCCTCTCACATACATAGGACCCTTCCAAAGTTATAATTAAACTTTATATGTATATTTCTGTTTCCTTTTAAGAAATCAGCAAAAGTTATGGCATATCATGAAACTTAGAATTTGGATGTGTCACTTTGATATTCTAAAAATATTTGTATCAGTGGCTGAACTTTAGACAAGTGGTGACTCTCTCTGGGTTTCCATTACTCAATTATAATCAGTGAATTGGATTCCATGATTTTTGATTCCTCAAAAATTGAGATTCAAAGGTTGACTGACCACTGTAATATTATTTTTGGAGAGATTGGAAGATACTTCACAGACAAGTAAGAAAAATGATATTTAAAACTAAAGAACACACATGTTAGCAATGGGGAAAATGAACATAAGTGGCATTTTGACTTATTTTTTAGGTGGTAAGTGGTGTAAATACCTGGTAGTGTAAGCCTGTCAGTCTTCCTTCCAAATACTAACCCACATCACCTTGTGTGTTAAGTTATAGTTCTTTTCTTTTTCATACTTGACAACAAGGATTGCCTTATTATACCATGGAATTATGTAAGGAACTTGACTGATTAAAGTTAAACTCAGTTTATTTTTCCAAGAATAAATAAATCTTATTTCAATTGAACAAGATAAATTAAGCACCATATCATTATCTACATTCCAATCTAGGAGTCCAAGCATAATGAACCCTTACTAGACACACCATTTGAATTTGACCTGTGTACATTAGAGACCTGATTTCCATAACCATGTTGATATTGGAATTGTTTTGGGAGAATAAATGATTGAAATATTAAGATATTGTTAAGCCTTTGCTATGTAATTCTGCAAATAATTCACATCACTTTTGTACACAGAAATCAAAACATTTATTAATCAAGTATTATCATGTGGTATGGGGCACTATATGTGTATTTGCAGGGAATATCAAGTTAGATATACTTTTTCACAAACCAATCTGTTGACAGTTCCAGAAAAATGGCATTGGAATAGGCAGGCAAGGCTCAAATTTCTCAGAAAACCATGGAGCAAAGGCCAAAAGCTGTTCAAGTTACATGCTTTGGGTGTCAACAGAACAGGACAGTGTGGTCCAATGCCTGACAGGATAAGGGACAGAGAGACAAAGAATCTTTTAAAAAATTATGAGCTACTAAAGCTTGATGGGGCTGAGAAGGGCTCTCATGCCCCATTCTCAAGACATTAAGCTTGGATAAAACCCCCAGCTCACTGCAACCTACTGAGAAAAGAACAGATGGGGGTGAGTCAGAAGACTTCCCTTCACTGAATTTGACCAGTAGAGGCTGCTTTGAATCTCATCTCTGGCCAGACCAGAAACATGAGAAAGGCTCACCAACAAGTGCTATCCACTGTCCACCTAAGAAATTATGAGGATAAAAAATGCTTTTAGGGCTCTCTTTAGCTCCAAGACTGGGAGAAAATCTGCACCCCATTAGTTAGAACCTGGAACAATTTATGGACAATCTTAAAGGCAGAATAAATTGAACCAATAATCAAAGGAAAGTGGTGAAAAAAACACCAAGCAAGAGAAATAAATTGGTAATCAGGGTAATTTCACCAACATATTCGGATGCTAAGATATCAACCAGAAATTACAAGCTATATTATTAAGCAGGAAGATATAGTTCAGCCAAAGGAAAAAAACAAATATCCTGAAGAGATATAAGATTTAAGACAACTAATAAATAATACACAAATATCCTAAATCAATTCAAAGAATTGAAGGAAAAAAGATAGAGGATATTAAGAAGACACTGGGTGAGCATACAGAACAATTTGAAAGCCTGCAAAGAAGAGTAACAGAGCTTAAGGGAATGAAAGACACAATGGATGAGAATAAAAATACATTAGAGGAACATAACAGAAGATTTGAATTGCTTGAAGACATTAGTGTTTTCAAGGACAGAATATCCAAACTAGACAAGGCAGGAGAACAGAAGAAGAAAAGAATGGAAAAAATGGATCAGGTCTCAGGGAATTGAATGACAACATGAAATACTCAAACATATGTGTTACCAGTGTCCAAGAAGTAAAAAGAGAATGGAAAAGGATTAGAAAGAATATTTGAGGAAATAATGACTAAAAACATCCCAACAATTATGAAAGACATAAATATTTATACCCAAGAAGGAAAACACACACAAACAGAATAAATCTGAATAGACACCTAGTATTCAGAATGAAAGACAAAGAGAGAATTCTAAAAACAACAAGTGAAAATCAAAGCATCACATAAAAGGGAACCTCAATGCTTAACTGCAGACCCCTCATCAGAAATCTTGGAAGCAAAAGAAAGTGGCATGATATATTTAAATTCTGAAAGAGAATACTGCCAACCAAGAATTCTGTATCTGGCAAAACTGTCCTACAAAAATAAGGGTGAATTTATAGTCTTCCCAGACAACAAAAACTGATAGAATATGTTACCAAAAGACCAGAAATACAAGTCATACTAAAGAATATGCTGCATCCTGAAAGGAAAAGAAAAAGGTGAAAGGCTTGGAAAAGAGTGTAAGAAATGAGGGTTTTTATGACAATGAAATTAAAGGGTAAAAAACAACTATAGTAAGATATGACAATGGAAAGACAAAGGACTAAAAGGAAGAAGTAATTAATGTCTTTATAGTAATTACACTGCATTATAATAGCTTCAACTTCTCAATTAAAAGACATAACCTGACAGAATAGATTTTAAAAAATGAGCCATCTATATGCTGTCTATGAAATAATCATCTCAGAAGTAAGGAAACAGCCCAGTTAAAAGTGAAAGGGTAGAAAAGATATTCCACACAAATAGTAACCAGAAAAGAGCTGGTGTAGCAATAATGATATTGGATAAAATAAATTATAAATGCAAAACTCTTATAAGGGAAGAAGGTTATTATTATATAGTAAAAAAAGGGACAATTCACCAAGAAAAGTAACTATAATATATATTTATTCATGTGATCTGGGTGCCACAAGATACATGATGCACACAATAGCAAAACTTAAAGGAGAAATAGATGTTTTTAAAATAATAGTTGGGGAGGAGGACCAAGATGGCGTCGATCTAGGTGGTTACTCACGGTTCAGATCTCCCGGGACGGCCGACTGTGCATGCAGGTCCCACGCGAGGGACTGTGCAGTGGGTGTGCGGAGTGGGAGCCTTGGGTCACCTAGCAGCTGGCGGATCCACGGTGTGGAGTGATCGGTGGAGATTTGTGAGTTCTGGGCCTGCCTTTAGT
>JAQZBX010017852.1:12074-35209 GCA_029593785.1 Cabassous unicinctus | reverse complement strand
TTTTTTTTTTTTTTCCCTTCCTGACTCTATTGGCTTCTAAATCTAAGAGTCCCATGTTTGGCGGACCAGTCACTAGACAATTGAGGGTGGGCTAATGTGGATGATTCTGCTCAGTCCAGGGCTTGACTTGATTCTTCACATCCTATTAGAAATAGGAATGACTTAAGTTTTTTGGAGAGTTTTGGGTGGCTAATAGCACTGATTTTGGAACCCCCAAATTGGCATATTGTTAGAAATCACTGACTACAGTAGCTCAGGAATGAAAACACCAAGGGAAAAAAGTCCCTCAGGAATCAAAGTTCTGGGGTTGTTTGTAACTTTGATTTTGCTTCACACTATAGGTGAGAGTAGTTAGCCAATCTTGGCACTGTTGCAGCAGTTTTTACTAGAGGAGTTCAAATGCGTAGAACAACAGTTCATCTGGTGGGAGAGAAAACAAGGCTGGTATTCAAGATTCTCATTTCTGCCCTGATTCTCACTTGCTGTTGTCTTAAGCAGGAAGGCTAAGGCCCAGAAAGGTTACTCCAAAATGGGAAGAATGTTTCTTCTTTTTTTCTAGTATCCTGAGAGGATAAATACACTGTCAGTGAAGTCTATCTAATGATTTATTGGAAGGAGGTGACAAGTATCACCAGGCCCCACATCAGTTTTTCAGGGCAGTAAGAGCATCCAAAGGGTCCTGCTGTGGAAGGAGCTTCTGGGTTCTAACTCAGGCCCTAACTAAGTTTTCCTCCTGTTTTTTTGTCTGAGATTGTAATTTCACTCATTGGAACAGGTGGTTGAGAAGAGCTATCTGTTCTGTCCTATTAAAAAAGGGGCAATGATATGCTGCTAAGGACTCACTCTTCCTTTTATATTAAAATATTAGTTTTGTGTTTCTCCAATTTCTATATGAAGGTCTTTAGATTGAGAGGCAGTTATTTCTTAATTCTTAGACCAAGAAATCTCTTCTAGATCTAATAGCGCTGCCATAAATAAAATGGTTTTATTTCAACTGTTGATTACTTTGAGCAAGGAAAGCCAGAATATCTGAAATGTTGAAAATTCTCAACATTATTTTGGATAATGATATTAGTATTTATTTATTTTTACCAAATTCTCTAGGTGACCAGATTGAAATTTTATCTCCTCATCCTGTAGTTGCTCCCCCTTTGGTGGTAGTGCCAAAAAAGCAATGAAATGTGCAAAAGAAGAGGCAAAAGGAGAATGATCCATGAATGGAATAATCATTTCCCAAACAATAAGAGAGTAGATTATGTAAAGATCCAAAGGCTCAAGTTCATGTGTCAGCATTTTGCAGAACTTAGGTGGGAGATCACGACCTGCTATTAGACCATCAAGGGTGTGTAATAGGGAAGTAGGCTCCAAAAGATTTGAAACCTAGAAATGTTTTGTATCTCAATTCAGAACCTACCTCCTCCAGGAAGTCTTCTGATATACACAGGATGAACTTAGACTTCTACGCAAACTCAGTCTAACCTATCCTATATGGTTTCTATGTGTTACAGTTAAATATGGGGTAATATTTATAGCAGGGAAGAATAATTGACTGAGTGATCTTTCCACACTTTTATACTCATGGCTCTGATCAAAGGAATCAATACACAAAAGTATATACTGAGCCTTGATCTCTGACATGACATAAAAATCCTATAAAGTCCAATGCACTTGTAAAATACAAATGTACTTTCATTTATTATTATCAAAGAAAAACATTTTACCTTAGTTTCATGAATAAAACAGTAAACAGAGTTGACGAAATTTGCTAATTCTTCCTTGCTGTGAACATTAGCTGACAAGCTGCAATATGTTAAACAGAAATTGTTTAATTGTGCTCCATATACAATTGTCTTTGTGCTGTTATTCTCAGCAACCAAAGGGCAAGGAACATTTTGAACTCTCACACTATAGTTATTTTATAAATGACAATTCAAGTTTCCCTGGGTAGTCACTTAATAAATCGGATCTCTTCTTCCGCTCTCTAATAACTCTCTAGTTATTATTCCACATTGTCTTTAATTATTATGAAATTCATTACTATTAGAAACTAGATAGAAATAATATCACTCAAAGCTAGGTTCTATCAACCTATAAAAAGTTACTTTTTTCAATGGAATTTTATATTTAGTTTGATTGATTGATACAAATCTCATTCAATTGGTGGAAAAAGTCCAATGGATACTAAATTCTCATAGCATTTTTGTCTTCCCTATACTGCCTAGTACATTACTGTTGCTCAATAAATACTATAAAATCTGTTAGCTTCTAATATCTGGCAGAGGGAACATGCTTTAATGGACAACTGTGTACTGACAACAAAAATGCATGCATGTTTCACAGCATTGCTATTATATGCCCTCAAAAATTTAATAGCACAGCAAAATCTTTAAATGAAGATTACTATGGAGGAGAGAAAAGCAAAGAACTACATGAAGTATTCCTTTGCCAATAGCACGAGTATTTCACTCTTCTGCTCTTTGGTTTGAGGTAGGAGACTTAAGTCAGTGTCCCAGGACAGGCAGAGCCGTATCTTCCCTCTCAAGTGAAGGTCTGAGCCTCTCCTGGAGCAGCACAGTGACAGTTAGGCCCATCTGCATCGATACATTCAGCTCATGAAGATCTCTTAGTAAAAAATTTCTAAGGGTAATCTCTCTCCATTGCTGGCATACAGAACCCAAACCAAAGAATGAAAAACAATATGCATCTGCCCCAATAGAAAAATAACACTTAAATAAAATGTATGCAACTAATTCTGTTTATTGTTGGGGAACTTACTATAAGCGTGGCCAAATCCAATCTTTTCTTCTTGCAGTTATTCTTCTGCAGAAGGGCTGGGGAACTGCAGGATGGGAATGGATCCACCTGCCCAAGCAGCTAAGGGCGGTACTACTGGCTGACTGGAGTCGATCAAATGTGGCTACACTCCTAAGCCAAAGCTTAGCTCACTGAACACTGACTCTCTTGAATACCAGCTTTGGGTTCAGACCTATCCTGGCCCATATCACCTTATTTGAAAAAAATCTTCATGTAGGTATTTCACTTTCTGGAGCTTTCCAAAAAAAACTACTGCTCTGCTCATCCATTCCGGACAACTGGGTCCCTAAAACGACTTGAAGGTAGACAAGTAAAAGTTTCTTGGGGGAATGGGAACCAAGAGTGCAAGGAAGGTGTGGAAAAGAGGAGCTAAAGGGAAGAGGCATAGCTGCCCAAAGGGCTCCTGTGTCCAGAATATTCAAATAATTCCTCATGAGGAAACTGGCACCAGCTGGTTAATGAGGAATACTTTGGTCATGGAGACAGGACTGACAGAAATGAGCATCTAGATGAAGAAGGTTCATAACAAGTGTCAGTTGGGCATCTTCCCTTGGGCTTTCCTCAGTTATTACCAATCTCACGTGAGGAGATCCCTGATCGCTGTTACAAGATGGTGGAGGGTCACAGGCTACTAGTGAGCTCAAGCGTGATGTTGAAAGTACCGTCTTCGGTGGACTTCTTTTAGCTGAATCTTGTCCTCAGTTTCAGTCACCAAATTGGACTATCAACTCTATCACAACACTAGCATGATTAAAAAATTTAACTAATTCCTCTTGAAAGTAGTGGGAAGGTGCGGGGGGTGGGGGGTGGGGGCAGAGTAGAGAAAGACATTTTAATAATATTTTAAAAAACACCTGGGCTATGTAAAACACTGAGTCCCCTGCAATACTCTCTCTCTTTAAATTTAGCCTGAGCATAACAATGACCCGTTCACATTCTGAAATCTCTTTCATCCATGGGAGAAAGACTTGGAATCCCAAGTTGTTGTTGTTGTTTTTTTTTAAATTAAAATAAATTTCTGCTGCTGTGGAGCTGTCTTTCCTGCAGATGGTTTCAGATGGGTTGCAGAAAGCCTACATTCAGTAAACCAAACTGTGACTGTGCTACAGAAGAAACAATTTGTTGCAGAAAGCATTTGCCTGAATAAACTAAAATAGAATAAAATTTCCAGTCTCAATGAAATTTTCAGTCTCAATGAAATTTTCATCTTCCTGTACAACTGTGGGTGGCTTCATGGAATAGTGGCCAGTGATCACAAATGAGGAATGAATGAAGCAGCACTGTCCTGGTATCTAATTTCTCCAATTAGTCTTGCTTCATGTGGACTATAGCACAGTTTAATTTTTATTCCTATATTCTGAGATTTGCACATTTAAAAACGTATCCTCTGGTTTGCTCTCCTGCATGTATTCAACATCTGAATTGAAATGAGTTTTCTTGGTCTCGTTAAGTATAACAGACCTCTCCAATTACTATAGGACAACTATGACGACCAAAAGCCGGTTGTTCACTTGATTTTAGGAAATTGACTTTTTGGTGTGTTTGTGTGTGTGCCTGCACACACGCACAATTATTTAAACCAAAAAAAAAGGAAAAAAAAGAAAAAGGCACCAGAAGAGGAAGCCTTACTTCTAGGTTGGCAGGGTGACAGTACCCTGTATTGTTTGGATTTGGGTAGAGTATCCCCAAAGCAGGAATAGGAGGTGTTGAGAAATTTTAGAACTAGCTAATATTCAGTCACCTAGCATTGTACCTGGTTGCTAGGATAGGGGGCCATATAGCATGGGCAGAGGGGTAGAGGGTGAGGAGGAAAGCTTTGCTATCAGACAGAGGCTGCCAGTCCTTATGGGACTGGGCTGAGAACAACAAGGTGCAATAAGAGGAATCAGAATGGAAAGAAAAGCATTTCTTCTCCCAGGGCCATGCCAAATTCTGCTCCATCCCCACTTCCAGGCCTGCCATCATGTATTCAAGCCTCTTCTCAGCCGCTTTCTCAGTGACCCCAAGGCCACAGTCCCCACCTGGCTGATGCGCCTATGCAGCACTCTACCTGCCTGCAGCCTATGCTTTTCATTGGGTCTGTGGGTTACAATTCCCCTTCTTTGCACCTGGTGATTCTCCCTATTAAATCAACAGCCCAGAAAGCTGCCCCAAACGCTACAGGTAAGCCAGGCCAAATGAGAATAGCCAATGTTAACATGTTCTGCAATGGCAAGTTGTTGGGGGTGAGGCCAGTATTAATGTGATGAGGCATCTTAATGCAACTCCCCTTGCACGGGGCAGGTGCGGGGAGAAAGAGTGGAGGATCAAATCAGCAGCTGCATCACAGAGTTCGTGTTTGAATGATCTTTCCACCGTGTGATCAGTTCTAGCATGCTTAAACAGTTTCCACTGGCATGCAGAAGGATCAGCTGCTCTTAATAGCTTACCCTCATCCCTTCAAATCGTGATAAGGCTCTTAAGGGTCTCAAAGCTCTTAGGGTCCTAAGGGACTTTATGGCACCTAGTTCCGAGTAGCCCAGGGCATTAGCTATAAGGCTGACTAAAGAGACCTACACGGAAACAGAAGAAAAGAACAAAAACAAAACAAACAAGAACAACAACAAAAAAAAAAAAAAAAAAAAAGAAAGAAAAGAAAGAAAACAGAGGTTCCAGAGTGTTAGAATAAAGCCCCTACCACTGATTACACAGATTGGGCCCCCCACCCCCAGGTAGAGGAAGTGGGTAACACCAGCTGCCTACTTCAACTTGACTCAAACGACCTGGAAGGAAAGGTGGTTGAGAGGCAGAAGAAAAAACATAAAGGGAAGAGAAAATTGAGAGAAGGCGGTAGTACATACATACAATTTGGAAAAGGGAAGAGGCTGAAGGGAGAGGGAATGAGGAAGTTCCATTGGAAGGAGAGGAGCCTGAACAGATGACAAGAACCTTACCCTCGCCCTTTACAGTCTCTGCAGGTCCCAGAAGTTCCCATTAAATTAAGCCAGACAAATTTAATGGTACCTATGGAAAAGAATACAGATAAATACACACACTCCACACCAGCTGCCCCCTCCTCAGCTCATTCACCACTGGATTTCCAACAGGGACAAGTTCTTACTCCTGGTTGACAAGAAACCATTTGCTTGAGAATTTGATGAGTTACTATATCAACAAATGAAACATATTCAATAAGGACCACAGCTGACTTTGAAGTGCCCAAGAAGAAAAGAACCAGATGAGGAAATGCCTTGACAAAGTTTTGGCTCCTAGAGAACTCAAGTAATTCTGTATCTCGCTTTTAACTATTACCATGACCTCTTCATGGCCAGGAGAACTTGGCTGGGTCTGGACAACTGAATCCATATTTGTCCTTCCTTCTGGAACAGCCCCAAATGAGTTAGCCTCAGGTCTGTCATTTCCAGGACAATCTTCTATTACCCTTAGAAGGAATCTTGGAAGGTTAAAAAAAAAATTATAGCTGAGGAAACCGAGACCCATAGTCAAGAAAGAATTTGTCTGGTGTCACAGCAGCAGCTCTGGGGCCAGGATTAAAGATCCACACTTCCAACTCCCAGGCCAGTGCTCTTTCTTCCATGAACATATCATCTCCCCAATAGGCACGTTAGATAACAAATATCCCAGCAGGATTACTGGAGTCTGAACAATCAAGAATTGAATATGTTGCTAAACTGGGGAAAAGAAGCCTGTAGGTGTCCAGGCCTAGACCCACGGCGAAACGCTTTTCTGATTTTTCAGAGGCAAACTTACCTGGTTCTACAAGAACCCTGAGAGCAGCTACCGTGGTGCTCTCTGAACACTGAATACCGACTACACCTAGGGCTGCCTCGGTCTGACCTAAGAGAGACAGAGCTCCTCAGAGGGCACAGGTCTGAAAACAGCTTTAATTGACCAGATTCTAGGATGTTTGGGTTCTGGGTTCCTTAGAGCAGTCTCTCTCTTACACTGTACCACAAATCCTAGATGTTAAGATGTTCTCATCAGTGGTGCTTAAATTCCCGCTACTGGGGAGTGGTAATTGCAGATCTGCTTGGTTCCCATTATTGATGATATTTTAAGGCAAATTTAGAGGGGGAAAAAAAGAAAGACCACATTTGTTGGTCTTTTTATCTCTATCCTAGGGCTTTAATCCTTTGATTCTGTATCTCTGAACTACACAAAGTTTTTTTTTTTTTTTAAATGAAGATAATTAAGCAGCAGGACTCGCAGGGGATAGAAGAGGAGGGTCAGTGATGTGGTGAGGGTGAGGGCTGTGAGCCTTTATCTACGACGTGCTCATAATTATCAGGCTAGGTATCTTCTCTGGAGTCCTAGGCACAGCGTCTAAAGCAAACCTGGGAATAGATGATGTTCTATTAGGCTGCTCGTGTTCTTTGAAGGGGAGAATGTCCAGAGTTCAATCTCTGCCTGAAACAAGGGCCTCAGAAACCACAACAAGAACTTAGTACACCAACCAATCATTTTTCTCTCTAGCCATCATTATCAGTAAGAATCTATAAGGAGGTGTCTTTTTTTTTGCCTCCTATTGCCAAATGCAGCCCCATATATTCTAAAATTGCCAAATTCTTAGTAAGACCTTAATAGGTATATCGGAAGGTAAACTTTTCCATCTCAACCAAGTACCTGGGTTCAAAAGACCTTTGAGTCAGTTTCATTTTGTGAAATTATACCAAGTAAAGGCTGGAAAAATCTAAGCCTAATAGGCTTCCAGTGGCTAGAGGTTTCATACAAGGTAAGGGGACCCCAAGCTTTTCAGGGTGGGTTGCTTATGTGATAACAATTAGGCCTAAGGTGGGGGTAAGGGTGGGGGAGGTACAGAGGCCAACCCAGAGGTTGCTGTGGACCAGCTGGCTCCAAACCAGAGAGAGAATCTGCAGCTCAACCGATCAATCTGGCCGAGATCTCCCAAGACAGGATCAGTAAGGGTCCTAGGTGTTTATAGAGGGCTCTCTTATCATCGGCTGAGTCTCCATGTTAAACCCTTCTGGAGATACTCAGAACACTGCTTAAAGAACTTTAAGGAAAGAATTAAACCTGAAAAAAAAAAAAAAAAAGTTGAGGAGAAGTCAAAATTCAGGGTGTGAATGGCTGCAAGGAAAGAAAAAAGGGAGAGACACTGGATGACTTTCAAAATGAGGCGAACATTTTAAAACAGAGACTGTTTTCAGGAGGCTGAATTCAGGATGTGATGAGTAGCAGTTGAAGTTCCCATCCCTGGAACTGATATGCTGGCTCAACCCAGAACAGGATGAAGTAAATTTCCCTGGGGAAAAGATGACGAAGCTCTTTTACAGAACAAAACCTCCAGTGCAGCCAAGAACCTGAGCAAAATAAAATGCTGCCCGTTTGGGAACTCGCGTGGCTTATAAATGAAGAGAATTCACCTCGGAAGTTGTCTGGATTACCCCTAAGACTCTGAAAAATGCACTCAGCAGTTGTTAACAGACATCAAAGAAGAATAAAAAGCCATCAGGGAAACAAACAGGGGGATGAATAACAGATTCAAACACAGAGTCACCAGTGGATGAAATGGGAGAGTCTTGCAGAGAAAGTTCATCCAAATGGATGGCAAAGACTCTGACAGTCCCAGCTGCTCAGGTGTCAGTCCACGTCTCATTCTCTATCTGCAACTCACAAGTGGCAACCGGTGGAGACACTGTCAGACCCCCCACTGTAGCTGTGGCTGTCCCCCCTTTGACATACTCTGCTCCATGCTGTGGTTATTTGTGTGTGCAGCTCACCTTTTCAAGTCCTTAGAGACAAGTGTCCAGGTCTTATACTTCCTGTACTCCCAACACCTGGCAGGAGCCATTGCATGTGGTGGGTGCTCAATAAACATTTGATGAGTGAAGAATGAATGAACTGTTCTGTCTGAGACAAGAAGTCAATAGAAGGGAGGTTCCTGGGAGAGCCTTGTTCCCAGAATGCTGGATCACCACAAGCCTGGAATTAGGCCAGAGCTTAGTGTAAACCCCCCAAGGGCTGGGGCCATGCCTGTCTGTTCCTCTGTAACTTCCTATGGCTGGAACAATTCTACACAGATAATGGCATTTGATTTATATTGTTTACTAACAACTGGTAGTAAAGAGGCATTCTTCAGAGCCACTGCTGGGCCTCATAGCAATGTAGTCATCTAGCAACTCCCAAAGGCTAGAGGGACTTATGGACTATTGTCAGTTGGCTACATGCCTGTTTATGCTTCTTTTTATCCTCCTGCCACCTAGTATAAAAAACAATAAAAATTTTTGCAAAATAAGTGGTAATGTGTAGGATGCTAATGCTTTAAGCAGCCATTTGGGCACCAGAGGAATGTGGGACACCTGATCAATATCCTCAGATTCCGGGGTGGAGAGGAAGGGAGTAGTTCAGGTTAGAGTAGAGAGTGAAGGGAATGGTCATGGTAGGGAAGACTTTTTCCAAATCAGAGCTTCTAGGGCAGTTGGGAATGTGGCAGTGGAGGTGTCTGTCTCAGTTCTTCAAAGGTCCAGAAGACAACGGGCTTCTAGAACTTCCCATAGGTGCCTCACCTGACTTGTAAGTGGTCCTGAGGAGTCAGAGTGAAATGGAGACTCTCTGACACTTCTCCTGTTCTCTAGAAAGAGAGCTGGCCCAATCTCACTTTAATTCTCTGGGCCTTATCCCAAGCCCATTCCTTAAGTCTTAGCACTTAAGCTCTCTGCCTGTGGGAGGCAGAGGTCCTTGTATCAAAAGGCTGTATCAAAAGTTGCTGAAGGGAGTACTGAAATCTCTTGCTAGGGTTTCATGCTGGCACCCGCTGGGGCTGCACCTATTTGGTTCACTTTATGGATAGAGGGTGAGCTCCTCACCCCATTTAGACATTTTCCCCAAAGGCTTGCTTTTTAAAAAGAGGAACACAAATGGAGGCATAGTGATAGCTCTTGGAAGGAGTCATTAGCCATGGAAGCTGCAGACACTGTATTGGGAAAAGAATGCAATTTATAGATCAGAAATCATTGTGCAGAGTGCTCGGTTCTTGTTACCTACAAAAGAGATTCCCATGCTGTTCTATTCTATGTCCCAGAGGCACTCTATAGGTAGTTCATAATACAGTAATGTAACCTATATTCTAAATGTACCAACCTGGCCTCCAAACACTCCACTTCCTGGGCACTTCTCTGCCCTTAGAAGGAAGTGAATTCACAAGCCCCAATCCTGCAATTCCCATTCACACGCCCCCTCCCCGTTTTTCCTTAAATACTTGTTGCTGGAAGAAAAAAGCCTTAGTTATTACACAGAATAAGAGACTAGTCATCATTGTTAGTAAAGCCAACAAGGGACAAGAGCTGATGGGGTGAGAAATAGTTATAGCTGATGCAGCTTCCAACCTGAAAAATAACACAGGCGGTAATGGCCATCAGGCCTGGGAGATGGTCTTGGAACCTGGAGAAAAAAGGATTTTTTCAAGTTTGATCATCACTGTGGAAGATGGCAATGTGCGGGAAGAGAGGGACTTTTCTAAGATTACGTTCTTAAAATGAGAAGGGCTAGGCATTTTTAACTTTATTTTGGTATGAAACCCCCCCCCCGCCCCCGCCCCTGATGAGCCCGGGACCAAGACTTGAGTTAATGGAAGTATCCATGGGAATGGCTGGCAGAAGAGTTCACAAAGAGCCTACCACCACCTCTGTCCCAGCAGCACCCACCTCACTCTCTCACCCTTCTCCTGGCAATAGAAAGAGGATGTCTTGCTGGTCCAACCTTACAACAAGGGGCTTTGACAACAATGATTACTAACCTTCCCATTCCTAACCTCTGAATCTTCTAAGCCAAACCCACCAGAATGAAGAGTTGGTTGGTTAGTCCCTGGAGTAAATGCAGGGACTTCAGAGATCCCCTCTCAAAATTAAGATCTGAGTGCTCTGAAAGAAGCTTTACCCAAACCCACATCTACATCTTGTCTTATAACCTGGGCCCCAGGCAACTCCAGCCATCAGAAGAAGAAAGATCCCTGATTCTGTTTTCCTGCTAGAAGGAGTGGGAAGTAGAAAGCGGGACACGTACAGCCACAATGAGGAAATCCAGCCAGCACCAGGCATTGGTGAAGAACTTGACGAAGCCATAGGCTGTCCACTTGAGCAACATCTCCAGGATGAAGATATAGGTAAAGACTTTGTCAGCATATTCCAGGATGGTACGAATGGTCTTTCTCTGTTCAATGTAGATGTCCTCGAAAGCCTGAAAGAGAAGCAGCAGCTGCCAATTGTGCTTAAAGCCAAACAAGCAACACTGGAAGCACTACCATTCTTGGGCAGTTTCTCCCACATGTGGCTGGCCTACGACCAGCTTCCTGTCTCGTTCGCTTTACCCCTGTTACATAGGCTTGTTTTTTTGATAAACAACTTTATTGAGATATGATTCACATGCCACACGATGTACCCATTTAAAGGGTACAGTTCAATTGGATTTTTACTATATTCAGAGTTCATCCATCATGACAATCAATTTTAGAATATTTTTATATTCAGAGTTCATCCATCATGACAATGAATTTTAGAATATTTTTACTGTCCTAAAAAGAAACTCCACACCCTTAGCTGTCACCTCCCCCCACCTCCTCCCAACTCTCCCTAGCCCTAGGCAGCCACTAATCTACTTTCTGTCTCTATAGATTTGCCTATTCTGGACATTTCATATGAATGGACTCATACAATATGTGGTTCTTTGCGACTGGTTTCTTTCATGTAGCATAATGTTTTCAAAGTTCATCCATGTTGTAGCATCTATCAATACTTCATTTCTTTTTATTGCTGAATAATATTCCATTGTATGGATATACTACATTTTATTTATCCATTCCTCTATCAACAGACACTTAGGGTGCTTCTACTTTTTGGCAAGTGTGACTAATGCCACTATGAACATTTGTGTATAAGTTTTTGCATGGACATATGTTTTTGTTTCTCTTGGTTATTTATCTAAGAGTGAAATTGCTGATCACATGGTAACTTTATGTTTAACCATTTGAGGAACTGCCAAATTGTTTTCCAAAGTGGCTGCACTATTTTACATTCACACCAGCAGTATATGAGGGTTCCAATTTCTCTAAATCCTTGCCAACATTACATTTGTTCTTTTTATGACAAAAATCCTTTCAGCCCCTTGACACTACAGATACGGGTGGAGGATCACAGGGTGGGAGATGCTCAGGGAGGGCAATCTTAGTACTACTTTCTTTCTCTGGTATTCCTGAATGAGGAATTCCCTGATATGTGCCATTCCCATTTGCAGAATGCTGGATGGCACAGTTGTCCTGCTAAGAGGAGAGAATTCCTAAAGCTTGAGAAAAAACTGTAGAGGTGGAAAAAAGTTCGCTGCCATGCAATGGGAAGTGCTTGCTCTGCACAGTTCCAGAAGGAAGGATAGATTTGGGCTGCCTGTATCCTCGTCTTCCAAAATGGAGGCACATGAACATAAGGTGTTCCTGTTTCATCATTGGGCAGTGGGGGCAGAGGACAGGGGTTCCACTGTCCTTCTCAGGGTCTTGGTACAAATAAATCCCTTCTGTGCAGTCAAACAAGTAGTAGCTTCCTTGTCAGGTTTCCCCTTAACCCCACTTCTTAGAAATCCATTCTTTAACCCAAGATATGTGAGACACCCAAGACTGATATATCACTGGGGTCTCTAATGCCCTTCCTCTGAAGTCTCATTATAACCACATTCTAGTCTTTTCTTGGCCATGTTAGCTGTGGCTTCACTTAGCTATACTGCTAGTGCATAGCGTCTTTAAGTTCTGAGCCAAGAAACCCCTGTTTAGTCAACTGTGAGAAATAAAAATTGTCAAAGGTGAACAGTAAAGAAAGTTCGAAACTCGTTTCACTGCTGCTGCTTTTATTCTTTCATTTTTTTTTGGTGGAGATGGGAAAAGAGAAGAATCAAAAGATGGGGCATGTTCTCTGTTAGTTTTAAGTTTTTGTTTACTAGATTTGAAGGATAATGATGACAACCATAGTACACCACCTTCCTCTAATCACTCGCCTTAGTCTGTTCTTCCCTTTCCTCAAGGGCAGAGATGCACTGTCATCTCGGGTCCCTCCATAGTGTCTTGGGAAGTGTTGAGTGAATGCCTGCTGATGGGTTAAATGACCCAGGGCAGGTAGGAAAGTCTGGCTCCTCCTCACTTAGACTGATGGTTACCAAAGCATCTTTTTTGTCTCCTACTCAAATCCTGATACCTTCTACATAAACCTTCCCCCGACTTCCCATGACTGAAAGTGTCTCGTCATTGGGATCTTTTCTATTACACATTACTGCCTTTCTCAGCCTCCCCTATTCTCCTAGTTCACAGGCCAGTAAAACTTCTCAAGCTACTGGGATCTTTATCACTGAATTTGGAGATTCTCTCTTGTTACATTTTTTTTCTTTAAACATTTATTTATTTACTCCCCCCATCCCCATTATTTTTGGGGCTCGCTGTCTGCTCTCTGTGTGATCTTTTGTGTCTGCTTGTCTTCTCCTTTGGTGGCACTGGGACCTGGGACCTTCCAGAGTGGAGAGAGGTACTCAATCTCTTGCGCCACCTCAGCTCCCTGGTTTGCTGCATCTCTTACTGTCTCTCTTCTGTGTCTCTTTTTGTTGCATCATCTTGCTGTGTCAGCTCTCATGAGTGGGCCAGGACTCCGCATGGGCCAGCTCTCCACTCGGGCTAGCTTGCCACACGGGCCAGCTCGCCGCTCAGGCCAGCTTGCTTTTCACCAGGAGGCCCGGGAATCAAACCCTGGACCTCCTATATGGTAGATGGGAGCCCAATCACTTGAGCCACATCTGTTTTCCCCTTGATACATTTTTGATTCCAGATTAAGCATTGATTTCACACATGGATGTGCCCTCCTTCTCTAAAGACAGTTCAAAATTTTGACTTCCTCACCTTTCCCTTAATTAGGAAAAGGAAAATGTGTGGTGTCTCTAGTCCCTGCTGTCCTCAGATCCACTCAACAAGAAGACAGCTCCTTACACTAAACTCTGTCAGGATCTCCTGAGTTATAACACAGCTAAAAATGAAAACAAATGCTGAGGTAATTAGTCCTGACAGGGGAGGGGCCTGTGTGTTTAGTGCCCAGTAGGCTTCACTGACTAGACGATGTGAATATAACCCTTGTATTAGTCATCTGACTCTCCAAATCCAGTAGGGTGTCAAGGAAGAGTGGGTGGGGGAATACCACCTCCCTTCCACCCTGAGCAACTAAAAAGTACAGAACAAGAGATTTTGGGTGTTAGCTGAGAGAAGGAAGTTCATTTTAGGAAGTTGCTTAGAGTGGGGCAAACCAAGCAGTAAAGACACTTGGTCATCTGTGTGTCCATCCGGATGAAAAGGGGATCTAAGGCTTGAGAGGGATTGTGCTGAGCCTAACAAAGATCAGGATGTGGACAAATATGGATTCTAATTCCAAAGGTTCAAAACATCCGCCCGGAGCACTTTAATAGACAGTTATCCTTGGGATCACAGCCAATATGTGTTTTCAGAGAAATTAGGCTTGGGCCCCATCCAGCTTCTTCCCATTCATTTCTACAAACCCTTTCCCAGCCAAGCTCTCATCATACTCTCCCTTGGGCCTTACCAGGGCACCACTGCTGAGCAGGATCATGAAGATGATGAAGGTCTCAAACCAATTGTGCTCCACGATAAGGAAGCAGGTTTTCCGCAGGATCCACCAGGACTTGCCTAGCCCTTCTTCGATGTTGACCTGGCAGCACTTGAACCGCTGGACACAACCTGACACCAGTGGGAGAAGCAAGTTAGACCATGGAGAGCATGCCCTGCCCAGACCTGTCCTCTCCTCCATCAACCAGGCCCTGTCAGGTGCTGCCTCACCACATAGTGGGGAGTACAATGGCTGAATCCGAATGTGTGATGCAGAAATGGAGAGTGTGGGAGGGCTGAGGCTCTGCTGCAAGGCTAGCAGGGCAAGGTCCTCTGGAGTTTGGAAGATCTTTTACAAAGAAGCAGGGTGTGCGGTGGGGCAGGGAAGGGGTAGTCAGGAGGCAGTCTGTCAAGCCCTGACAGACGAGGCCTTTCTAATGGCAGTTAGATGCCAAGTGAAAATGAACAAAGAGTAGTTTGAGAATAGATACTTATTGGTCAGAATCAAACAGGGAAAGAAAGTTCTTGAAGACAGCCACTGAGTCCCCCTTCCTCTCATGCAACCATTGACCTTGACAGAAATCTGTCTGTGAGCAGTGTAAGTATCACATGCTTGATTCCCTCACTTTGCCCCCTTTCACCTTCTGTGAAGCAGGCATCTGGATCCAAGTATTCCTCAGGCTGTTCCACAGGAACTTCTTCAACTTCTGGTTTAATATCAATGGTGCTTCCTTCAGAGGAGCTAGTATCATCCAGTTTCTAGATACACGAGGAAAAGGGAGATCAAGCAACTCTGCAGCAGCACGTTCACTCCACACTGACAACTCTACCTCCAGTAGGGATGATGTACCAGCTATAATTCTTTTCTACAACTCTTTTTACAAATCATCATCATCCAACTCATAGGTGGTAAACAATTACCACAAGGGGCTCAAAACTCTTCTCAGGATGGGAGTATAATGTTAAAACTCACCCACAGATGACAATGACCTATCCCAAACCCAATGTGGCTGTAGGTTGGTCTCAGGGATATAGCTCAGAAAGATTAATGGCAGGGAAGTACTCAAGGATGTACTCTAGCCTCAGATCCACAAGATCCAAAAAAAGAATTAGATCCAGAAACACCTCAGGAATCTAGGTCATCTAGGGAAGGCCTGGAATGATACTGGAGGGTGGGGTGGATTCGCAAAGTGAATTGACTGGAATCTCTCTACCAAGCCCCAGCTGAACCAATCCCTGGGGCTGACAGAGCCTTGTTTGCTCTCACTTAGGATCAAGGTTGCTCTCTAGGCTGCTCTCTAGGCTGGGCCCTTACATCTTTGCTGCCTTCAGGATCCGACTCGCTGCTAACGTCCTCTGTGTTGAGGTTCTCAAAATCAGACTCGCCTACTGCAATGGGCACCCGCACAGTCAAGTTGGGGTTGTTGATGAAGGACATGTGATCCTCGTCAATGATGTATTTCTCCACACTGCTGCCAATGCCGCTGGTTGTGCCATTGCCATTCTTCTGGAAGTCACCATTCCGGTGGATATCTGCACCAGTGTGGTTGGCGATGCAGTTGCCCTTCTTTTCATATAGCTCGTCCAGAGGTTTCACTTCATCGGCCTCACGCTGCTTGAAGTGGGCCTGCATGAAGGCGTGCACCTTCAGTTTGGTCCAAGCCACGCCCTTCTTGATGCGGATTACTGAGATCTGTAAATTGTTCATCTCCCCATCATCGTCTGTGGCTGCCAGGTTGTCAGCACTGAAGGAGCTCAGGAGCAGAGCCAGAAATAGGTTTAGTACCTGCCAGTAGGGTTAGAAAAACAAGACAATGAATGGTGAATGGTGTTAGGAAAAGTCATCCACTAAGCTAGGGGTTTGCATACCGGCAGCCCACAGACTTTCTGTGACTCAGGAGTCTCGGTTGTGTTGTGTTTGACCCACAGAGTATTTCAAATGCCCATGTCACCAGGTGGGCATTTGGTTTGGTTTGGGTTAACATAAAAGGAGTGCAGCACCTCTTTTCTTGGTTCTTTTATATTCTTAAATACATTTTTATAAGTACTTCTTTTATAATGAGAAAAAGCAAAGGCTGTATGCATTTTGGAAGAAAATTCCCCAAAAATGAAAACAAAAAGGTGGATATAGATCTTTGGGGAGGTTCAAAGAGTGCGCAGATGCCATGTGCTCATGAGCAGGGGCTAGGATAGAGACAGGACCCATGTTAGGGAAAAATTAGGCTTGGAGAGCCATACTTTCTTTTTATTTCTTTTTTGTTATAGCAGTTTTATTGAGATATAGTCACACACCATACTGGGGAGCCATACTTTCATACAACAAAGTCAAGAAGGTCAAACTAAAATATATGACATGTGATATTTTAAGAACGAATTCTGATTTCCTAATATTTATTGAAATACAAGTTTTAGCAAAAAAAATCAAACAAACAAGAAAAAAAAAGTTTTAGCAAGACAGTGATGATGACTTTTGTGTCCTGCTGTAGAGCCAAGTGTCAAGCCATCAAAGACAAGCTTTATTAATTTTTAAAAAACTTTTTGTTTAATTTCCTATTGGATATTAAGATTAATTTTTATTAAGACTTACTTTGGAAAAGTGGGAAAGGTGCTCACTTTTTAATTTACACTTGACCCTTACTTTGTTATACTTCTGAAGATCAGTAAGGCATTCATTTTAGGTAGAGATAATATATGTACATTTTGGGAGGGACGGAAAGAATAAATGAACTATATGTATTTGGATGATTTGGGCCATTCGTAGAAGCAAAAAGGAATATGGTTGGTAAATGGGAGTGATGTGGAGGAGGCTTTGAAGGCCAGGCTGAGGAATGTGAATTTTATTTAATTAGATCCACTGTGGTTCCCTGAGTAAAGGAGCCACAGGTGACAGAGATGTGAGGAAGTCATTCCTAGTAGCTACATATATAGAGACTGCAAGTCAGGAGGCTGTCACCTGCGTGAGTTGACAAGAGTCTGGAGCAGGCTACAGTAAGCCCAAACCTTAGCATGCACAACAAGCTCTTGGGGGGCGTGCTTGTTAACAATGCATACATATCTCTTTGACCTCACCTGAAGAGATGCTGATTTAGCAGATCTGGTGCAGGGCCAGGGACTCTGCCTTTTTTAATGAGTATGACTTGGGTGATTGTGATGCAGGTGGTCTTCAGACCACACTTTTAGAAACACTGGATGGGTTATAGAAACGGACAGGAAGGGGCAGACCTTAGAAATACTATGAAGAAAGACATATGAAGGAAGATGTATTTAAGACACAGCAGATATTTGCCGGGAGTGGAGGGAAAAGAGACAGAAAAGACTCCAAAGTTACAGGTTCCTAGGGCCTAGACGGGCAGAGGGATTGAGCAAAGGGGAAACTGGAAAGGTGCCATTGGGGGAAATAAAGAAATAACAGAGCTGATTTTTGCCACTTGCTTAGGTATCTGTACAGACCTGGGGAGATGTCCTTGAGACAATGTTCTTGAGATAACTGAGAACAGGAGACTGGAGAAAGGGTGGCAGCCAGGGCTGGAAGTGTCGATCACCCTCTGTACCACCAGGCAATAGCTGCATTCACTCATTCACTGAAGGAGTGAAAGGACTGGCAGGATTAGGACCAAGGGAAAGGTGATTGGGAATGGAGAATGGAAGGGATTAAAGAAACATTACACTGGCTGTTTTCATAGGCCAAATGAAAGGTGGTCATGGCTGGTTCAGAGGCTGGTGAATGGGAACCTTCTACTGGCATGCTTCTCCATGGCAGCAAATGGAAGAGAACTAGTTCAGACCAGCTTGACAGGGCTCATCTGAGCTTGCCTTCTTCCAGCCCTCCTTGCTCTACACGTGCAAGTGGGATTTGGAGGTCTGACCTATAATTTTAACGTCCATATGAATCCACTGGAGGTCTTGTTAAAAATGCAGATTCTGAGTCAGTAGACCCGGGGTGAGGCCTGAGATTCTGCATTTGTAACCAACTTCCAGGTGATCTTGTTGCTGCTAGTCCTCAGATCACACTTTGAGAAACAAGGCGTTAAAAACTCTGTGGATGAATGTTCTATATACAGAGGCAGAAAATAGTAGGCTGACAGATCAGAGTAAAGCAAGCAAGTTATTTGCCATTTATACAAATTAAAAAGAACCCTAAGATGGTTTAGATCAGTGGTTCTCAATGGGAGCAATTTTGCTCCTCAGGAGATATCTGGCAATGTCGGGAGACATTTTTGCTTGTCACAGTTCAGGGTGGTGGTGGGGCGGTTTGCTACTGGCACCTAAGCAGGTAGAGGCCAGGGATGCTGCTAAATAAGCTACAATGTACAGGACAGCCCCCTCACCCCAATAAAGAATTATCTGGCCCCAAATGTCAATAGTGTCAAGGTTGAGAAATCCTGGTTTAGATGAAGGGATCTTTTTATAGTAGAAAGAGCACAGACTTTGGAGTCAGGCAGCTCTAGGTTCAAATATAAGTGCTGATATATACCAGCTGCCTGACCTTGGGAAAGTCACTTAACTTTGCTGAGTTTTGTTTCTTTAACTATGAAAAAGAGGTGGCAGGTTGTAGAGGTTATGACATAGTAGGCACTCTATAAATATCAGTCCCCCCCTTCTTCATTTGTATCTTAGTGTTCCTGGGCCAAGAAAGAATAGAAACAAACACAGCCATGGAAGGTGGTAGAAGGATCAAGCAGATTGGGCTTCTGGGCCAAGGGTAGGATGTTCAGGGTAAAGAGCAAAAAAATCTACAAACTAGTACTAACCACCAAGTTGCCAATAACCATGACCATCATAAAGACAATGAGGCACATGGCCTGGCCTGCCACCTCCATGCAGTCCCACATGGTCTCGATCCACTCCCCGCACAACACTCGAAAGACAATGAGGAAGGAATGAAAAAAGTCATGCATGTGCCAGCGAGGGAGTGTACAGTCCTGGTTGATCTTGCAGACACATTCCTTGTAGTTCTTTCCGAAGAGCTGCATCCCCACGACAGCAAAGATGAAGACAATAATGGCCAGCACCAGGGTCAGGTTGCCCAGGGCACCCACGGAATTTCCGATAATCTTGATCAGCATGTTCAGGGTGGGCCAGGATTTGGCCAATTTGAAGACTCGGAGCTAGAGGAGGAAAAAACCCAAACAAAAACCAAATGATACTCAACTATTTTCTTTTCAAATGGCTAAAATAAAAACATACAAAATTAATAAGATCAGTTTAAATTTACTGAGCACTCTTGGGTAATTCCCAGGACTTTCTAACAGTATTAGACTAAAAAGGAAGAAACTGAGGCAAACACGAGGAAAAACTGATTAATTTCATGGTAAGTGAAAGATTTAGAACAAGGAACCAAGAATGCTGTCTCTAATCACATGTACTATAATCCCTGAGCCAATCTGCTTTTTAAAAAGCAATCCATGAGCATACTGTTTTCTACTGATTTTCTCCTCCTGACTTCTCAAGGGACATGCGAAGGACAATGTGGTTTATAGGGAACCAAAAGACCAGTATGGTAAGGACAATGAAAAAAATCATGTCTCTTTAAAAAAGCAAGCATTAAAAAATTCTGATTAATCTCCCTTATTGCTTGCCAATAAATAAGCAGTAGTTGAAAGAAACTTTATAATATGCTTGGAATAACCTGGAGGAAAAGCACAATTTCCAAATGGGGGCAGTTCCACATATATGAACATCTTATGGAAATTACTAATGCTAATTCAGAGGACAGAACTTTTAGTACTTGCCAATCATGCGATTTCTATATTCTGTAATGAGTTGGTTACCAAGGCCTGGCGAACAGTCTAAGATTTATAATGCACAAAGCCCATGGTAGCTTGGTCAATGGAATAGTAATGAGATCATCATTAGATGTCTTATGTTGATAAATAACTCACACCTAATATAGTAGGAATTTTGGTAGAAGGCATCAGCATTAATTTGAACATTATTTTCCTATTGAATACCTGAGTCTTATTGGAGCGTTCAAGGCTTACCATGTGTTTATCTGGGTTACTCATATTTTTTTCATTCTGAATGACTATTGTTAAGAATATTGTTGCTAAGGGTTCAGTCTCTCAATCCTTCCTCCTGTCTTCTAGATAATAAGAAATACTCACACAAAAAGCCTACTTTGGTTTGTAGCCTAATCAAAGAGTAGTCAGCAAAGGTCCCAGAAATTTGGCAGATGTTATTTTTGACCTGAACTGAGTGAAACTCTGTTTTAGAAACATTTCACTCAATTCCAATTCTTTTTCTTAGATTTGCTGAATATCGCAATGAAAAAGCCTTAAATCCTTTCAGCTGCAAGTGCTTAGGTATTTTCCCAATCCAGTTCTGATGCCAGAAAGCAGTATCTGAGTTTTGTTTGAGTGGGCTACCCCCAAGGTAACTTGGTTTCTCCAAGGAATTAATCAGGACATCACTTATGCCTGCTGTTTATGGGCAGCTCTTTTGAGGACATCATTAACTACTTTTTCAGAAAGTCATTTTAGTATTTTAAATATGAACTTCTTCAAAATCATTAATTAAAAATCCTTCTTAGCTAATGATATGGAAAACAAAGCCACAGTTCAACAACTAATTTCAATATAATTTTTAAAACATTATTTATCCTCATTTTCTGGAAGGGGGTCACTGTGATAGAAGAAATGAGAAAAGTCATTTTTGAGCAAGGACAAATTCTTGTCATTTCAGGGAGATGTTCAGATTAGGAATTAGGTTTGCTTTGCAAACCCACATTAGACCTCCGTAAGACCCCTCAGGAGTCCTTCTTCTTTACCTTTTAGATTAACCATTATTTTTGGAGGAACTTCCTAAAACTAATTTTAGTAGCTAAGCCAAATTACTAGCCAACTGGAATTGGGAGTAGAATAAAGTTAAGGATTTTTAATCAGCAAATTAAAATTCTCTCTAGCAGCTACAAGATAGCAAACGTAAAAAAGAAATTGGAGAAATATGGAATACCAATCGGAAAGAGCGCAGCACCGAAAGCCCCTCCACGTCTGCTAGCCCCAGTTCCATTAAACTGAGGGAGACAATAAATCCGTCAAAAATGTTCCAACCTTCTTGGAAATAATAGTAGGGATCCATGGCTATGAGCTTCAGGAACATTTCTGCTGTGAAAATTCCAGTGAAAACCTAAAGAGGGGGAGGTAGGGGGTAAGAAAAAAAATAATAGAAAAGAAAATGCTTTTATTATTCCTTTCGTATACAACATGCTTGTGAAGGTAAAAGAGCCAGCATTGGTTGAAGCCTGCATTTCAGGATATTGCTACTTGGATGTCCTGTGACTACTCCCAAAACCACACGATGCAGGAAAATCTTTATTTTCGTCTTGAATGAAGTCCCCAGCCCCAGTGTTCCCATCTTTGTTGGCAAAACCACTCAATTCACATTGTTCAAGAGTGCAGTTAAACAAATGTTCTAAGTAATGGCAATACCACCCAAGGTGACTCCTTTTAAAGGATCAGCAATCATCTGAATGTGCATGCTTGGGATGCTTGCTTAAAAAAATCATTTGTTATACTATAATCACATTAGAAAAATAAAGTATTATTTCTAATTTGACATTATGTGTCATATCAAACCTAGATCTATGATTCAGGATTTCTTTTTTCTTTTTTTTTTGAGGTACCGGGACCTCGTATGTGGGAAGCTGGCGCTCAACCACTGAGCCACATTGGCTTTTGAGTTGGTTTTTTGTTTGTCTGCTTGTTGTTTTTTTTTGTTTTTGTTTTTTTTAGGAGGCACCATGGACCAAACCTGGGACTTCCCATGTGGGAAGCAGGTGCTTAACTGCTTGAGCCACATCTGCTCCCTTGATTCAGGATTTCTTCTTTTCAATCATAAAAGCAATAGAGCATTGCCAAAAGTGTACAAAATGTAGGAGAAAATATCCATAATCTTACCACCTTGCACACAATTATCATTTTTATGTATTCCCATTCTGAGTTCTGTGAAACACATAGAGATTTTGACTGTAAAACCATAAAATATATAACATCTTGGGTCTAATTTTCTACTTATCTTGACTATCCATGTTGATACACAGTCTTTCTAATTCCCATTTTTAATGGTTGTATAAAATTCTATTGGTGACTGTATCTTGGAAGAATTTTCTTAATGTTGTAGACTTTGGTGCTTCCTTTTAATTTCTCACTATGAAAATGAATTATGTAATAGGTATTTTTAGATTTTTTTTTGAGACAAGATTGGGATCTTTGCTGTTACCTATCTCCCACTTTTCTGCCCTATGGAGCACCTTATGTTTCTCAGTGCCTTCTGAATCCTGCAGACCTTAGTAACACAGAAAGTTCTAAAAGAAAGTAAAACCCTATGAAAGCCAGTGTTGATAACGAGACTAATATCCTCATTCTAGGCTAACCACGTAACATGAGACTCTTACTGAATATTACTATGTTTTTAGGGGAGAGGAACTTTAAAAAACTGTCATAATAAATTAGTACTGGGAAACGGATGTGGCTCAAGCAGCTGGGCTCCCGCCTACCACATGGGTGGTCCTGGGTTCTGTTCCTGGTGCCTCCTAAAGAAGAGCAAGACAGCGAGCTGATACGATGGGCTGGCGCAGTGAGCTGATGCAACAAGATGATGCAACCAAGAGACACAGCGAGGAAACACAATGAGAGACACCACAAACAGGCAGGAGAGGTGGCTCAAGTGATTAGGTACCTCCCTCCCACATGAGAGGCCCCAGGTTCAGTTCCGGGTGCCTCCT